>QLOI01000886.1:0-13990 GCA_003313605.1 Tuber umbilicatum
ATAAATCAATATCAAAACCCATATAATAAATGAAACCCTATGACTCGTATATGAGTCATAGTGTGAAATAGCTAAGTCAGTCTAGAATCGTGACATTAGCTCCCCTTTCCCCCAGGTTCCAGTCCCTTGGAACCTATTGTGGGGTTTCATTCTCTTCGGACTCCGAGTCCGAACCGATCTCTTTGGCCAGGTCGGCCACTGCAGCCGCAAGCCGACGAATTCGTTCTTGTAGGCCGTCGTTGCCAATGGCCAATCGTCGCATTTTGACCGTTGCCTTCCTCGCTGCGTCTTCTGCCAGGACCGTTCTTCGCTTTAGGTCCCGGTTTTCTTTCTTCAGGCGTTCTATTTCTTCCGCCTGTTTTGCCATCTATTCTGACAGTTCCGCCGCGAACTGTCCGACCTCTGCATAGGTCTTCTTTGTACTTCCATCTCCCCATCGTACTTTCTTGGCTTTCCGTTGGGGTTGCTTTCGTTTTGGTTGTTTGGGGAACCACCCCGAACCGTTCTTTTCGCTTTGGTGCACGAGGCACCCGTCGTCAAAGCAGTCCGCCCAGGACTGCGACACATGATCGTCTTTAGGGAGTGGCGTCCCTCAATAGGTCGGGCTGGTTGGGTGTCCCCAACCATCGTCGGTATGTTGAGGTCCTGGGACCTCAATATGTTCTCATTCCTGGGCCGCGGAGGAAGTGGACGATTCTCCGTTGACTGGCTGCATTGCCTTTGATAGAAAACGTTTCTAGTAAAGGTAAGAAGAGCGGCAGGTGTTTTGATTGTATTGAGGATAGAAGTTCGTTGTGTTGAATAGTGATCTTCTTCGGGGTTTCCTGTCCTCCTTATATGGCTTTCTTTCTGCGGTCGTTTCTTATCTTTTCTTTTCTTATGTTCCTTTCTTGCATAGAGTCTTATTCTTCGTTTGGTAGATTTGAAAATCTAGCGGTCGTTCTTTGTCGTGTGATCCTTTCTCGCATAGGATAATTCTCATCTTGCATTTGATAGAAAAATCTATCAGTGGCTTTTCGTTGTATGATCGTTTCTTGCATAGGATAAATCCTTTCATTCGATAGGTATGAAAATATGTCGGTCGCTTCGTGTCGCATGATCTTTTCTTGCATAGGATAAATCTTTTCATTCGATAGATATGAAAATCTGTCGGTCGCGTTGTGTCGCATGATCTTTTCTTACATAGGATAAATCCTTTCATTCGATAGGTATGAAAATATGTGGGTCGCTTCGTGTCGTATGATCTTTTCTTTGTTCGTTCGGTCTAACTTAATTGAAGATAGTCGTACCAATTGTCCGTCTTTCGTTTGGTCTATTTTAACTGAAGATAGTGGTAACGATTGTTCGTTTTCCGTTCGGTCTATCTTAACTAAAGATAGTCGTACCGTTTGTTCGTCTTTGGTTAGGTCTATCTTAACTGAGATAGTCGTACCAATTGTTTGTTTTTTCGTTCAGTCTATCTTAACTGAAGATAGTCGTACCGTTTGTTCGTCTTTTGTTCGTTCTATCTTAACTGAGATAGTCATACCGATTGTTTGTTTTCTCGTTCGGTCTATCTTAACTGAAGATAGTCGTACTGTTTGATGGTCTTTTGTTCGGTCTATCTTAACTGAGATAGTCGTACCGATTGTTTGTTTTCTCGTTCGGTCTATCTTAACTGAAGATAGTCGTACTTTTTGTTCATCTTTTGTTCGGTCTATCTTAACTGAGATAGTCGTACCGATTGTTTGTTTTCTCGTTCGGTCTATCTTAACTGAAGATAGTCGTACTGTTTGTTCATCTTTTGTTCGGTCTATCTTAACTGAGATAGTCGTACCGATTGTTTGTTTTCTAGTTCGGTCTATCTTAACTGAAGATAGTCGTACTGTTTCTTCGTCTTTTGTTCGGTCTATCATAACTGAGATAGTCTTACCGATTGTTTGTTTTCTCGTTCGGTCTATCTTAACTGAAGATAGTCGTACTGTTTGTTCGTCTTTTGTTTGGTCTATCTTAACTGAGGTAGTCGTACCGATTGTTTGTTTTCTAGTTCGGTCTATCTTAACTGAAGATAGTCGTACTGTTTCTTCGTCTTTTGTTCGGTCTATCATAACTGAGATAGTCTTACCGATTGTTTGTTTTCTCGTTCGGTCTATCTTAACTGAAGATAGTCGTACTGTTTGTTCGTCTTTTGTTTGGTCTATCTTAACTGAGATAGTCGTACCGATTGTTTGTTTTCTCGTTCGGTCTATCTTAACTGAAGATAGTCGCACTGTTTGTTTGTCTTTTGTTCAGTCTATCTTAACTGAGATAGTCGTACCGATTGTTTGTTTTCTCGTTCGGTCTATCTTAACTGAAGATAGTGGTACTGTTTGTTCGTCTTTTGTTTGGTCTATCTTAACTGAGATAGTCGTACCGATTGTTTGTTTTCTCGTTCGGTCTATCTTAACTGAAGATAGTCGTACCATTTGTTCCTCTTTCGCTTGGTCTATCTTAACTGCAGATAGTCGGACCGATTGTTTGTTTTTCGTTCGGTCTATCTTAACTGAAGATAGTTGTACCGTTTGTTGGTCTTTTCGTTCGGTCTATCTTAATTGAAGATAGTCGGACCGATTGTTTGTTTTCTCGTTCGGTCTATCTTAACTGCAGATAGTCGTACCGTTTGTTCGTCTTTCGCTTGGTCTATCTTAACTGAAGATAGTCGAACCGATTGTTGGTTTTTCTTTCGGTCAATCTTAACTGAAGATAGTCGTACCATTTGTTGGTCTTTTCGTTCCCTCTATCTTATCAGAAGATAGTCGTACTGATTGTTTCTTTTTGTATCTTTGAGGTTGTAGCTCCTTTCTTTCCCCCCCTCTCGAGGTTAGCTCTTCGTTGTTCAATTTCAGGCCGTCGTCCCTGTTATTGAAGGCTTGTTTATCGCGAGGTTGAAGGTTTTTTCTTTGCAATCTTCAAATCTAGGTCCCTTTTCCAGGGCTGACGTCCCTTGAGGCAACTAGAAAAAGAATTTCTCAATATTGAGTACCTCAGTCGGGGTTAATACCTCCCTTTGGTCGGTATTAACCCCTTCTTCGGTATTTTAGTAGGCTCGCTTCGCTCGCCTACTAGCTCCTTTCTTCTCCAGCTTGGTCCCCCAAGCGACCCTCTCGAAAAAAGTATTTTCCACCCGTTGGCAGGTCGGAAAAAAAAAAATCAGGCATTTTTAGTCGTTAGGCGTTGACTGAGTTCATTCTTTTTTTGAACTTTTCGTTCGTCTTTTTCCAAAGTTGCCCATTTAAGGGTTCCGGTATCTTGTCTTTTTTTCCTTTTCGTATCGATAGGTGTCGATAGGAGACGCAGTCTAATGTAAGGTTTCACAATCTTTCCAGCTCGTTTGCTTGTCGACAGGTATCAATATTGTAACTAGGAGTATCGTTCGTACGTTACTACTTTCATTACTGACTCACTAGTCAATATGCGTAATGCCAATATCCTTATCGTTGTATTAAAGTAATAGGAGAGTAAAGAGGTAACTAAATCATATCGTAGCTGGGTTACTTAGAAGACTGCGTGAAGAACTAACTACACGTCTGTCTCGTCTTCCTTCTATAGTCCTTCCTGTCCACTTATGAGTCACAACTGTGACTCATACACACGCTTAATATCTTATGACTCTATTGAGTCATTGCGCAATAACAATATAACTATGAGTCGCAAGTGCGACTCATGTGAAAACATAACATCATATGACTCTAAATGAGTCATTCACGTAACAATAACATATGACTCATAACCGTGAGTCATATAAAACATCATGCGTGCAAAATCAATAACATAAATCAATATCAAAACCCATATAATAAATGAAACCCTATGACTCGTATATGAGTCATAGTGCGAAATAGCTAAGTCAGTCTAGAATCGTGACATGCATGCATATCGCGAAGAGTTCAAACCCATTTTGAGTCCTGAACATAAGTTGAAGCGTCTGGTATGTACTTCTTTTTTGTTCTCTTAAAACTGTGTTGGCTCTACTGGCAGACTCAAGAACCTAAGGTGGCAATTCCCATACAAGGTATCTAGCTTCAACTCCACTTTAGGTGGATACAATGACATTTTCTACAAATAAAAATAAAACCATAGAAGAAGAAAGAATTAGCTAACTAGAAATCTAATAGAACTATTGCCGTGCCAGGAGGAACTTGGCGTTCAGCAGTTGAATGGGCGGACTACTTGTTTACGGATGAGATGTCGATCAAAGTAGGGGCTGTTTTTGGGCTCTTACTTGTCTGGTAGGAAAAAGGTGAAAAGTGGGATGATGACTGCGTGGGCATAAAAAAAAAATTGGCACTTCAGTCATGTGCTGGGGTGCTATTGGATGGGGATAGAAAGGTTTATTTTTTATATGGCCAGCGGTAACAAAGAAGGAAAAGAAGAAGGAAAAGGAAGAGATTGCTAATATGAATAAAAAAATGCAAGATGATACTGTTAGGCATATGCAATTCCAACACCCCCCTCTGGCCCCGATGTAGGGCCCGGAGGTCGCCTGCAGTACGGTATGAAGTTGCTAGTTACCAGCAAAAATCGCGAAATTGGCAGCTTTCCCGTAACACCATATACATCGTCGCTGTCCGTCTGACCGGAAGCTGTTCGCAGGATATCTGAGAGGGGTAGTGTGCACTGCTCATACAGCTGGAATCCAGTATATGATACAAATAATATCCGCATGAGCAGAAAAGACTACCGAATCAGAAAACAATAATGCTTCACGTTCACCGACTACAAATAGTCATAGGTCTGCAAGAACGGACGGGAGTTAAGAAGACGTAGTTGTAAGCCCATTCTTGCTAGGCAAATCAAAGAAGTGATGGAGCACTAAGCCTACCAACTCTACCTAATGATAATGCCGTCATGCCTCTGTGTTGTCACCATTGTCTGATATTGAGACTGATCACCTCAGTAACAGAGGAATGACTGGTATGTTCGCATTTGAGCGGCATACTCAGACTAAGTTCATATGACAAAGGCATCATTTACTTCTGACTGGCGGAGTCTCGCACACCCTCAGGAAGATGAAGTAAAATAAGGCGAATGACTAGAAGCGGGGAATTATTCAGGGTCTCCGAGTGTTCGCACTTAAGATTGATAAGACGCAAGACTAGTAGTTGTTGCGGAGGTACTTAGTTAGTATTGGTATTAGATGTACCGGGTGCGGAAACTCATGCGGGATATAAATATAAGAGTTCCTCCCCAGCTATTAGACAGACAGCAACGGAGAAGAGATCTTATTAATATAATAAGTTATTATCTACACTTCATACTCTTAGTAGTTTTAGCGAAACCAGTATTAGTGATTAAATCACATCACCTCCCTGACACTACTCCGTTATCGATCACTTGAAAACACTTAACCTTACTCTACTGAGCTCTGAGTTGGTTACCCGTAACAGATACGGACAGGTTGAATGGGGAGTGGAAACAGTCTGTGGAGTGGAGAAAACTGCAGGAGGGAGAACTGCGTGTTGCTACTGAAATGCGTGCAACTGCCAAAGCAGCCGGCAAAGTAGTTAAATCAACACAATTTTTTCAGGGCAAAATGTTTACTTTTAAGCCAATGAAGATTGGGGATGGTAGGGGGGTTGACTCACGGAGGTATGTTACATACCTCTGCTGGCCAATTTTATGGCCAGCATGTAAGGAGAGGATGATAGCATACCCCAATTTCTAGCTGAGGAAGATAACGCGCCTTCACACGATTCTGGCTTCACCAATCATGAACGGGAAAAGAACAAATTCCTAAGATCGACCGGCGAGCGAACACCCCAGACTTCAACCTAATAGAGCACATATGGTGCTTGATGAAGTCAAGGATCCTTTGCTGGCGTGGAGTGGAGAAAATTACAACTCTTACTGAAATGAGAGCTGTTTTGGAGGAGGAATGGGCTACGATTACGGTTGATGAGATTAATAACGAAATCTCCAAGCTACCACTAATCATGGCAAGATGTAGGTTACAAGACGGTGGAAACAAGTTTGAAGCAAAGCCTGTAACCTGTGTTTTTTTGTCCTTTCTTTCTGATTGTTTTTTTTTTCTTTTTTTTTTTATTCTATACGTTATTTCTGGTTTCATGGATTATCACTCAGTGCCTCCACTACGCCAAGCCCGTAGCCAAGCCGGTCAAGCCTAGGTTTCCCATTTCCAGATACTGTTGGAATGAGTAAGTATAATGAAATAGGATAACGACAATCGTTGCCTTTTGCAAGTTATAAGATAAGAAAGATCTATAAAGAGATCTTAACATCTAGCTATACTTTTGTTTCGATTTGCATTTCCTAATTACTATAAGAGTTGCTGTAATGTATGTACTGTACTTGTTCTTATACTGTTTCTTTTATAACTTAATTCTACTGTTACTTTTATTTTTATTTACATGTACATTTTGGTTATATTCTTTTTATTTTTATTTATTTTTATGTAAATTACTTTAAGTAATAGTAAAAAGTGGTAGCTAATATTGAATATATTTAAAGATTTTTAGTTGTAGTATTTCATGGATTGAGACGATATTTAATGGGACATTGATTTATATCTATGAGCAGTAGAGAGAGTTCCTGAATTGGGATGCTTAACTGTTTACAGCATATCGGCTTCAGATCTATTGTGATACTACCGACACTCCTGAAAATAGGATATATGGATTTATTGATAGTACCCATCAAGCAATCTGTCAACCAAGTACTATGAATCAGAAATTCTTTTACTCTAGTTACAAAAACGACCATTCAGTTAAATTTCAAGCCCTCATGGCACCTGATGGATTAATCATCCGCCTGGCAGGTTTTGAATCCTTAATTTCTTTTACAGTTATTTTTTTTCTTTAGTTTAATTCTTAATTTAATTCTTTTGTTTATTTCTTAGACTTACTTTAAATTCTTATATCTAATTGTATATTATTAGCAATTATTGAAGATTAAGTTAATCATAATGAATTCTATAGGTCTATATGAGAGTAAATTAGGTAATTGAAGCATGCATCAACCACAACTTCTATTTTCCTCGCGATTGAAATAGCAACACCACCACCCATCGTGGGCTTTGCCCCCCCCCCACTTTACCTTCCTGCCTTCAGGCAATCCTCCCCTCTCCTCGGGCCTTTGCTCTTAGCTTAGGTCTACACGGTCGCATCCTCTTTGCTGTTGCTTCAGACGGCTGGGATACAGTTTGCAGTACACGATCTTACGGTCGCTGGCCTCGGTTAGCCTCCGGCAGGCTTCAGTCGATTTCGCCCCTCCCCTCCTCCCCTCCTTAGGGGTGCTAGGTGACCCCCTAGTTCAGACACACACACGTTTCCGATAGTCGCTTTGGTCGAGTCGTTGCTTCCGCCTCCCTCACCCGGTCTGATCCGCTGGTACTGTACTGCCACCCAAACCCATCCTGCCACCATCCTGGGTGGCCACCTCCGCCCGCTCGCGGTCGGCTTCGGTTATTAACGCCTCTACACACGGTCTTGCTTACGGCTCGGGCTCGTCTGCCAGGACTCTCTGCCCACTAGGCCTTTGGTTACTACATCCATGTTTTGCCAGTGGTTTGGGTTTTCTTTTGGGATTGGTTGGGGCTTCATTGTGTAATCTCACTGTTCGGGTTGTTATTCCAGTAGCGTTCTGGTTGTTGGGCTTCTTTTGGGATTACGGGGGGCGTTTTCTTGGTTTCCTCCTGCTTGCTTTCGGAGCTTTGGCTTTTCCTTAGGTTGGCGTGCAACTTGGCATGTTAGGTTGAGGGTTTGTCTTTCCTTGGCCGAGAGGTGCGGTTCAGCCCACACCAGAGGGTCTTGGGGATTCCTTGTTTTGGCCTGGCCCGGGGTGGATACACAGAGGTTTTATTACGCCGTAGCTTAACTTGCTCCGTATGCGAGTTCTTGTACCTTAAAAAAACAATGAATCTATGATTGAAATCAAAAAAAAAGGTAATTGAAGCATGTATAGCATTTCACAATTTGGAAGAAATATATGGCCTACAATACAGTTACCAAGTGGACAACAGCCAGTAGTCTAGAGTGATCAAGCCTACTTTTTGGAACCAGGTATAATTGGTGCCTACAGCAAACTCCAAATCATGACATAACTCCCACCGAATGTCAATATATAAACCATTTGTTATAACAACCAACGAGTTTGGAATAAGACTTTGGAAAAGCACTTACACAAGGGGAATTTTTAGAGAATAAGTTAAACTTCAAGGTTGTGCTATCACCAGTAGGAAGTTATTATACAGTTTCAATGCTTCTTGTTGTAACGACCCTGCTGGATCTTACAGTAGACTTAGTCTTATCACATGCCGGAGCCCGGGAGGGTTACAGTTAGACTGGTCAGGTAACACTACCAAGAGTTACTATGTTGGGTAAGCAAATGGCAATACTGGGACTATGGACTAGAAAGGTATACCGGGTAGGTAGGGGAAAGTCTAGGCTGTGTGTTGAGAAGGTTTCCGGGAGCCCCAGCGAGTTATCCTACCTTAGGAAGTATAGTTATCCCACCTCGTGAAGGTGGTAACCCTACCTTTAGACAAGAGTTACCCCACCTTGAGCTTAAAAGATTATGCGAAGTTCCGAACTAAGTCACAGGAATTTTGTAACATGAGATTATACAAGAGGTTTGAATATGGGCTCAATTGGGTAATCCATTATTGGGCTACAAACCAAAGAAAATCTTGCCTAACGGAACATTGCAAAAGCTGACTCCAATACTCACCTCTGGCCCAGATGTACTGACAATGCGTCATGGGTCAAGATAAGTATAGTTGCTGGTTTACTAGCAAAAGCCTATGATTGAAGACCGCGGTGTAAAACCGTATACATTGTCGCCGTTTAGTCAACCAGATGCTGTTCGCAGGATATATCTGGGGGCATAGGGCGATCCAATGGTTACAAGAAAGGCTTTTCTTGAGTGCATACACCACTGATACTTATAAGCTTAAGGTGGTAGGTTTGTAAGGAATAATGGAAGCCCAAAAGGTCTCTGGTGAAGTGGTAGACCTTGGACTTCTGTATCCTCCTAAAAGACGGCAAGATGTCTGGAGGTTGTTAGCGAACTCAGGACCATGGTAGTCTTATCTTGGTGGGCGTACTTAATGCTAGTGGCTGTGGGTAGCACCCGTAAAGACCAATGGCTTAAGTACCTCATCACTGGAGTCAGTAGACCAAGCTATTGAGTCGAAGACAGTAGAAGATGATGGACTGGCAAAACTTAGTAATACTATAGACTGGTAGTCAACAGGACTTGTATAGGTGAACACGTATAGGGCAGTGAGTTCGATATTAGACTAGCTTATCATTGACCTGTTGGTTCACCACTAACAGGACAACGATGTGAAGAGTTTTCTCTGGCAGGTGAATGTATTAGGATACTGCTGTAACGGGGGCTCCTGGTAGGGAGATGGATCCCAAGGATGCGGCCGTACCGAAGCTTTCTTTGTATGCAAAATGAAGAACAAATATGTAAGAGAGAAAACCTTAACGGTGAAACTTAATATCGTTAAGCCGGAGCTTTACTCAATAAGTTCTCGAGAGGATAGCTGATCATCTTAGGAGAAGAGGTCTCGCATATGCTTAAGTAGAATTATATTGCCAGCTTCTCTCCATCACTCATAAGCTCACTACCATCATAAGCATGCCTATCTCCTCTGAGCCTCAGGCTAACATTCTACTGAATGTCAGCTGGCTCTCTTAGTTCATTATCCGACGTGAAGTGTTCATGTAGCATCCTGATACATGTGTCCAGCTGCAGGAGAAAACTCTTCACATTGTCATCCTGTTAGTGGCGAACTAACAGATTACTAATAAGCTAGTCTAATATCGAACTCACTGTCCCACATGTATTCACCTATGCAAATCCTGTAGACGACCATTCAATGGTATTACTACGTTCTACAAGTTTATCGTCTTCTACTGTCTTCGACATGATAGCTTGGTCTACAGACTCCCGTGATGAGGTACTGGAGCCATTGGCTTGGACGAGCGCTACCCGCAGCCATTAACCTTAAGCATGTCTATCAAGACAAGACTACTACGATCTAGAGTTCACCTACAACCTCCAGACATCTTGCAGTCTTTCGGGAGCATATGGGAGTCGAAGGTCTACCACAGATCCGGAGGCCCTCCCGGCTTTCGGTATACCTCACGTCCTACCTCGATAGGCTTATAAGTATCAGTGGCGTATGCACTCAAGAATAACCTTTCATGTAACCATTCGATCGCCCCTTCCCCCTCATATATCCTGTGAACTGCTTCCAGTCGACTGGACGGCAACAACGTATACGGTATTACGCCGCCATCTTCAATCATAGGCTGTTACTAGTAAACCAGCAACTACCCTTCAGTTGGCCCATGATGCATTGTCTGTACATCGGGGCCAGAGGGGGGTGTTGGACTCAGATTTTCCAATGTTTGTTCCAGGCAGGATTTTCTCCAGTTGGTAGTTCAACAACGGATTACCCAATGGAGCCCATATTCGAACCTCCTTTATATCCTCGAGTAACAAACATTCCTATGACTTTTCCCGAAACTTCGTGTAACCTTTTATGCTCAAGGTAGGGTAACTCCTATCCAAAAGTAGGGTAACCACTTTGTCAAGGTAGGGTAACTATACTCACTAAGGTAGGGTAACTCACCGGAACTCTCGGAAACCTTCCGAACTCTCAGCGTAGACTTACCCTATCTACCTAGTATACCTTCCTAGTTCACAGTCTAAGCATTACCATTTGCTTAGTCCATATGGTAACCTTTCGGTAGAGTTACTAGACAGGCCTAACCGTAACCCTTCCAGGCTGCGGCATGAGATAAGACTAAGTTTACTGTAAGATCCAGCAGGGTCATTACAGCTGCATGAACACTTCACGCTGAATAATAAACTAGCAGAGCTGGCTGACATTCTGTGGAATGTTAGCCTGAGGCCCAGAGGAGATGGGTATGCTCATGATGGCGGTGAGCTTAGAAGTGATGGAGAGGAGCTGGCAATATATGATTCTACTTAAGTATATGCGAGACCTCTTCTCCTAAGACGATCAACTATCCTCTTGAGAACTTATTAAGTAAAGCTGCGGCTTAACAATATTAAGTTCCACCATTAAGGTTTTCTCTCTTACAAATTTTTCCTTCACTTTTGCGTACGAACAAAGCTTCAGCACTGCTGCAACCTTGGATTCCTCTTCCTATAGGAGCCCCTGTTACACTTGTATAACTTTCCAGCTTTCTTATCCTGTGTCTCCAATGCTCCAAGAAGATATTCATCTTGATCCTGAGCTAATCTTTGGCGTTTCCCTGCTAACAGGCCAGCCCCAGGCCGCTCCTTCCACTCTCACGGTTTCCCTCTCTGGTCTCTCACCTTTTCTCCTACCACTTATACATTCTCCCCCTTGGTATCTTTCCCTTCCACTCCTACCTCTCCCTCCTTACCTAATTCCATCCTATCCGCATCCAAGAGAGGTGCATCTATGCCTTCAACTAATGCAATTTGTTCCCATTATGCTAATCCTTGTGTCATTGCTAATCAGAGTTGCGATAGGGTCACTTGGTTGTCCGGTTTGTTTTTCTCACCCCCACCTTTTCTTCCACCAGTACCTTCTCTTTCTTTTTTACTATTTCTGACCACATTATCGCAGTTTGGTCAAGATCAGATAAGGTGACAGCAATACCTGATCTTGACCTGCTACAAGCATTTTGATGAACCTAATATATACTGTAAGTAATACTATTCCTGTTGTTTGTTGCTTTTTTGTTTTGTTTATTTATTTATTTTTATTATTTTTTCAATAATAGGCTAACCTACCTTCACTTGAATCAATATATTTCCCATAACTGCTTCAACACTGCAATCAAATTTCTCAGTACATTTAATAATCTCGCTCTGAATGTTAAAGAATTCTATTTTTCCTATTATTTTGTGATCTTCAACTGCTGTAATGCAGTAACATACTACAACCCATTTTTGCTGCTCACTGAGCCGATTTTTAGTTGTTACAGGAATTGGACAATAGGAAATGGGCTGACTCTGAACTGATTAGATAGATTGAAGCTGGCCTCTGATTATTAGTAACTGACTTGTGCTGGGTGTGGGGTTGATTGCCTGAGAATGGATAACTTTTAGCTGTTGGTCTTGAACTTTAATGTTTGTTGCATGCGGTACTCAAATGGGAAAAGGGTTTGCTATATATTGCTCATGTTGTATATTATTTCCTGTATTTATATTGCTTCTAAGCTTCTGTTAACATAGTAATCTTGGTTATTTATCTTTCATTTTTTTTTTTTTTAGAATCTTAAATTTAAAAGTTGATTATTATATTTATTATGTAGATACCAGGAATATTTATTCCGATATTTTGCAAATAAGGTGAGTATGTAGAGTCTTGAAAAAAAAAAAAAATGTTGCGGAGGGAGGCTGACAGCATGAACCCCATAGGTTCTAGCTACCCATTCATGATGAAAATAGTGATAGCGATTCTGTTCCTCCGAGTTGGACAATTAGAATGCTGGTTGCAGATTCCATCTCACATACTCTGTTGTTGGTAGACCACTTGGCTTCAGAGTTGGTGCTTGTGGAGTGTGAGAAGGAGATTCGTTTCTTGCTGATTCTGAAGACATCGTATAACTTGTTTGAAATCTTTGTTGAAAAACTTTCAAAGTATAGACGATAGGAAGTGGAGACATTATTATCATGTGAGGTTTCGAATTTCTGTCTTTGGTAGATCTACATACTAACTACTCTTGCACTACTTGTCCTTGGCAATGGTCTTAGCTGCTGGAACTCAAAACTTTCTTCCCGACACACCCTGGCTCTCCAGCCTACACTTGGCATATCTTTCAGGAATCCTGGTTGACTGCTGGATCCCTCTATTGGAGTCCCGTGAGCACTCAACAGGCAAGTCGCAGTACGCTAAGAAGAAATCAACCATCAGAGGATAGCTGGGAACGGGCTATACCTAGATTAGGCCAGGGTGCAATTCCCGCGAGAATCTCAATAGCAGGTATTCCCTGGGCCTGTTCTAAGAAAATCTTTCATGCCTTTACCGACTTAGGGAAGCGTGACATTCATGTTATCAGGAATTGGGACTATCGCAAGGGCAAACGATCAAGTTAGAAGATCATAGGCAGGTGTTATTGAGAACTTAGAAACGAATATTGTACAATAAAGAGCATGATTTAGCTTATCCTAAGCATACGCTCAACCCGGAATTAGAATCCGGAATCCAGAATCTTTTCTCGTCACTCAGTGCAACACTATCCTTTTTAAGCTGTCTGGCAACACTGTTATTCTTTCCTGGCAACCTTATTTCCTAATCCTCCTTATCTCAGTTTTGCCAACCTTAATCTCCGGTTCCTATGGACATACTCGAGTATTCGCGGCAGGTGTTCATTGTTTAAGGCATTCAATGTTATGTACTGTAGTCCCATACCGCATTCTTGAGTACAGTACTGGAGGGTAATGTGACAAAGCAGGCGGTTCTGCCAAGGATCTCTAAGTGAATGGTGCTGGGTCTGTGGTATCTCCCGTAACTGTACAGTCGTGTCCAGAAAGTCTTCGCACCCCTAGCCGAGACAACCAAGTGAACAATAATGAACTCAATGTCAACAAATAAATTAATAAATGTGTTGAATTAAAATAGATAGTAAAATATAAATGGTAGAGACTATTTTTAGAAATTTTTGTAAAATTTTATAATCTGACCAACTCTGCAGACCTTGATGTTCAGATACTTAGTAAAATACTGTAAATAAAAATTAGACTTATATAATATTTTTTATCTTTATACTCCACTATAGCAATAATTTAATATTAAATCTGTAGGATCTTTAAGCTTTCCAGAAGGCAATTATGAGGTATAATTAAGAGCTATATAAGAAGTCAATTATTGACCTTAGTTTTCTCAAGCCAAGTATTTAGGACAAATATTTCACTGCATAGTTTCTGGAACTATGTTCAAGAACATTTATCAATCTAGGATTGATTTATACTAATAACTTCTAAAGATATTAGAAAGTAT
>QLOI01000888.1:0-44871 GCA_003313605.1 Tuber umbilicatum
TGCGTACGAAGGAAGCTTCGGTACGGCCGCATCCTTGGGATCCATCTTCCCACAGGGAGCCCCTGTTACACAAATTAAGGTTGTTGTGGACCGATTCACTAAAATGGCCCACTTTATCGGCCTACACGAAAATTCAACCACCAAAGATTTAGCGAAGGCTTTCCTACAGGAAGTATGGAAACTACAAGGGCTGCCAACACAGATAGTATTGGACATGTACGCAAAGTTTTCGGGAGAATTCTGTGAATCATTATGCAAGCTATTGGGAATAAAACATAAAATAACAACTGCTTACCACCCACAAACTGATGGATAAACCGAGAAAACCAACCAAGTGCTGGAAGACTACCTTCGGAATTTCGTTAATTATGATTATGACCACTGGTATTAACTGCTTCCTCTCGCAGAACATGCATACAACAACTCAGCCACGAACGCCCACAAAATGTCACCATTTTTCGCTAATTATGGATTCCACCCACAGACTGAGTGGAAGAAAGAAAGGGAAGGCCAAAATCCAGGAGCTACGATATATGCACACTAGATGAAAGCAATCCACCAAAAAGCAGCTGAAACATTGGAACATACCAAGGAAGCCATGAGGAAATACTACGACAAAAAGGTAATGGAACAGCCAGACATAAAAATCGGCGACAAGGTGATCTTAAATGCAAAAAACATTCACTCCAAACTACCATCCAAAAAGCTGAACCCTAAGCTGTATGGATCATTCACAGTTTTAGAAAAAAGAGCATGTTCATCATATAAACTATGCATTTCCGACCAATAGCATAGCCACTCCGTATTCCATGTATCATTACTGGAACCCTACCAAGCATCAACT
The DNA here is from genome assembly GCA_003313605.1 of Tuber umbilicatum. NCBI lineage: Eukaryota > Fungi > Ascomycota > Pezizomycetes > Pezizales > Tuberaceae > Tuber > Tuber umbilicatum. The sequence continues at coordinate 845 of QLOI01000888.1, forward strand.
TGTGCAGGAAGAGACCAACCACCACGAGCCCCTGAGGAAATCGACGGAGATTTGAAATGGGAGGTTGAAAAAATAGTGCCGAGTGAAATAATCTCGTACACTAGAAGGGTTTGCCTACGCAATGTTCGGATGCGCGAATTGAGATATTTTGTGCAATGAAAAGCTTGCTCAGAGGATGTGAACACCTGGGAACCACCAGAAAGCATAGAACCTGCTCAGAAGTTGGTAGAGGGTTTTCATAGAGAAAACCTGGAAATGCCTGGAAGGGCAGAGGTAGAATAGTTTGAAACGTTTTCCTGCCATGGCCAAGCAAACGCGAAAGGTTTTTTATCCTACAATACTGAGTTCTAGAAAGAATGACTAGAAACAGAAGAAAGGAAAGACTCATGACGAGCTTTTAGGGGGAGGAGCTCGTGTTAGGCATATGGAGTTCCAACACCCCCCTCTGGCCCCAATGTAGGCCCGGATGTCCCCTGAAGCATGGTGTGTAATTGCTTGTTACTAGCAAAGATTGCGCAATTGGCAGCATTCCCATAATACTGTATACGTCGTCGCCGTCCGTCCGACCAGAAGCTGTTCACAGGATATCTGTGCGAGGTAGTGTGCACTGCTCATACAGCTGGAATCCAGGATATGATACAACTGGTATCTACATGAGCAGGAAAATCTAACCAATCAAAAAATTAATAAATGCTTCATGTTCACCGACGACAAATAGTCAATGGTCTGCAAGAACGGACGGGAGTTAAGGAGACGTAGCTGCAAGCCCATTCTTGCTAGGCAAATCAATGAAGCAATGGAGCACTGAGCCAACCAACTCCATGTAAAGATAATGCAGTCATGCCTCTGTGTAGCCACGGTTGTCAAATATTGTGACTGATTACCTCCGTAACAGAGGAACGACTGGTATGTTCGCAAATTGGGTGGCATACTCAGACTAAGTTCATATGGCAAGGGCATCGTTAACTTCTGACTGGCGGAGTCTCGCACACCCGCAGTAAGACGAAGTACCATAAGCCAAATGACCACCAGCAGGGAATTATTCAGGGTCTTCAAGTGTTCACAATTATGATTGATAAGACGAAAGACTAGTAGTTGTTGCGGAGGTACTAAGTTAGTATAGGTATTAGATGTGCCAGCCGCGGAAACTCACGCGGGACATGTATATGAGAGTTCCTCCCCAGCTATTAGACAGACAGCAACGGAGAAGAGATCTTATCAACATAACAAGTTATTATCTACACTTCATACTCTTGGTAGTTTTAGCGAAACGAGTATTAGCGATATAATTACGACGCCTTCCTGACACTACTCTATTATCAAACACATACACGCTTAACCTTACTCTACTGAGCACTGAGTTGGTTACCTGTAACACTTTTTCTCTCCCTACATATTTGGAATACCTTATCTCCCTGTATAGTCATACCTCACTATCCTGCATAACCAACATGTGAAGAATATGTCCAATACAGCAAGCGATCCAGGATAACGGGTTAAGTTTTGTAGTAGAAATTATTTCAATTCGCTTCATGTCATACAAGATAGCGTGGTATCTGTATTATGGAGATTTGCGACAGCGAGATTTAACTGTCACTACAAGATCCACCCCACTAGTAATCTTATAAACTCTCCCCATTATCCGGTTGATTATTACGACCAACTGCCGGAATTTCATTCAGGGTTGATTTTTACTGTCCGGAACCATATGATACAACCCAAGCACAGTACTGTAAATTACACCAGAAACCTACCCAACCTGTCGGAGGTGCGAAGGAGATAGTGGAACAACGCCAACGCCAACCAAGAATACCCGGCATTAAGAATATTTAGTAGATAGTTTCAACTATTGTGATTTCGACACGGTGGCCGTCTTTGGGTCGCAAATGTTCCGTTTTTTCTTTTCTTTTCTACTTCATGATTTACAGGCTCGGAACCTCCCGGACAGTCCCGGGGCTTTGTGAACCTCCTAGTGCCCGAGGACCCTTGTCGGGCGCAGCCCCGTATGGATGTAGGCGAGTAGGTGAAAAGTTGTAAATGTTGGGGGGGCAACTAAACCCCCGAACCTTTACCCCAGTTTTCCTTCTCCTAGAGAATAAGAAAAGATATCGCAGTTGGAGTTGGGGCAATCGACCTGGCGATCACAATACCGCTGAAAATCGCCTATATAGCTTTTTATGGATTTCCCACCAAACGAGCTCCAGTCTCCAACTGTGGGAATAAAGGTTTCCTTATATAGCAGCCCCACCCAACCAAGGAATCTTCGATTCAAGATTCTGCTTGAAATAGCTAACAGACCAGGAGAGGTGTCCGTGGATCCAAAAGCCCGTGAGACACAGTTTAGAATCGATAGGACCAGGATGGATGGATCACTTTCACCCCATCGTCAAATCCTTATCCGATATCAACGGGCGAGGATTCCGTACCCCGGCGTGCAATCTACGGAGTCGCAAATTATCCACTGAAGTTGTTCGGGGACATCCAGGAAAGTTAAATTTGGTTGAACACCAAAGCCGCCTCCCTAAATGGCACTAACTCATTCTAGGTAATAATTACCACCTGTACTGAAATATCCCTCTCTCCATAGATTAAACTATCACGCTCGTCGCACCAAACTTGAAATCATCAATGGGAACCCTGTGACAGAACTCTACTCTGGTAACTCAATGACAGGCTTCTAGCACTAGATAGAGGAATCAGATACCATCAAGAGGTTAAGTGCCCCACTTAGAGTTCCTTTGACTTTTTCTAGCCAACGCAGTACACTGCGTTGCATAGTTTCTCACGCTCAGCCATCTCACTATGGCATTCTGCGCAATTTGATGCTACTTTATCAGCTCAGAGCGCTAGATGAAGCTAGTTGTAGAAATGCTTGACCGTTTCTACCCTTTCTCGGAGTGAGCGAGCATGCCTTGCCGAAGCTGTGACCTTTTGGGATCACCCAAACAGGACACAAACGAAATATAACCCTAGTCATATAGGAATGGCGCCATGAGAGATAATCTCAACTTCTCTTCCTTTGAAGCAATGGCACTCTCAGGAGGGATAACTTACGTCGTTTGTGCTTTTGTGCCGGGGCTCTGGCTCCGAGGGCCTATAGCAGGTTGCAATAACGTCACCAACTCCAAAAAAAGAGAGAGAACGAAAAGGTGCGTACTGAACCGCATCGCAGTACCGTACTTGAGTACGATAGAGATACGCGTTTTGCCAGCTCATGCAAGGTTGATACATCAGCTGTACAGTACTACTGCGGGGCGGACTAATGAATCAATTCCAGTAAGGCCGTGGGACTATCGCCGTCTTGACGATTTACACGGGCAGAGGACGCTTAGAGGGGATGACCAGTGTAATGCTATCTTAATGGCAAAATCGGAAGCCAAACGACCGCCTTGACTCTTCCTCCTTCGCATACCGCTCGACTAGTGCCTGGGCCCTTGTGTTTATAGCTGCGTGGCTGGGAATGATGGCCAAAAGCTGATGTCTAAGATATTTCGCTCTGAGTTAAATTTTAGGTTCACCCAGTTAGAATAAGTACTCAGTTGATGTATGAGGCCGGCGATAAAAATGATGAGCAAAATGGCATGTAACAATCCAAACCATCCTACTTCACATTTTCCATTCAACATGTTCTGGAGCTGTAAAAAATTGAAAAATTGATAGCATGGTCCAAAATTCTTTCAAATATCTTCTCCATGCTCACAGATTATTAAAGAATTGCCGGCTACTTTTGCATGCAATATTGCAGAGTTGAAGCTGAAAACAGCGCCAAGCCTTGCCATTCCGCATACAAAATTGCCAGAAATTGCGTCAAGACCAATGTACTGTACCACTAGCCTTAGCACTCTTGATGGTTCCTCAGCCAGTTTGGATAGAGAGTTCTACAGGCTGGAAAGTGAAATCCAGAGAATAGTTTAAGATATAGATGAAAGTTTAATTTACATTTCTTCACTGAAGCCGTGGTTGAAAGGTCATGAATACAGCTATTTTCACTGGAAAACCCTTACGCCACTCATCATTTTTGTCACCAGCCTCGTATGGATACCGCTATCCTACTGCCTCTACGGTACGAGTTCGAGTATCATTCGATCCAAAGAACTTCCACGTCTCGACCCACCGTCCAAGTGTGGTACCGGCCAAAAGAAGAATCTTGTTCCGGTCACAAACAAGTCACGAATCCTCGGTGTCAAGTGATCGAAGAAGTCTAACCCCTTTACCCCGCAAGTGCATCTCAAATTGTCAAAATACCGGTAAATGTCTCCAAACATAACTTAATCGCCGAAGCGCAACGCCAAAGAAAACCATGTTCCCCGCTCAAATTGAAATCCGCAAAGTAAGTAAAGGAAAAGCACAAAACAGGTGAAAGAAACCAAGAGGGAAAAATCCAACACAGCAATATGCAAAAGTGAGGGTCTCACAAACACCAACTGGAAGGAGTATCACTAGCAATGCTACGGCGGCGAATCTAGGGGAGAAAACTAAACAAATAAGGCCGAGAAAAAGAAAGATAGAGACTCCGACTGAGATGCAGAGAAGATGCAGCACCCAACTAGAATATTCACACAAGGAAAAATGTGTACACATTACCACCCCATCCTCCTTCTCCTAGTCTTTTTCTTGGCTCGGGCCGCCTCTGAAACCTCAGCAGTGGTGTTACTAGTAACAATGGGGGCTAGGGTTTCGGACTGTCCAGACCACAGTTTGAGCCCTTCAACGAGGGAGTCACCCACCGAGATCCCGAAGATTGATCTGTGGCCTCCGAAAGCTGGAACATCTTGCATACCGTTCAAAGACCTCGTCACTGAGGAAGATTTAGTTGGGAGGGTTGAATCGTCGTCTCCGAGGACTGATTCAGTGCATTGCGGTGAGAGATGGGTCATTTGATTCACCATTGCTGCCTGTTCACTAGTACGCTTCTGAAGTTCCTTTATCTCCACGCCTATCATACTCCCCTCCTTCACAAGTCGCATTTCCCGTTGCTTCATTTTTTCGTGGAAGCAACGCTGATCTGTGTGGATAGCCAATAAGGCCTCCCAGTTTGGTGATGCCTTCTGTCTCTCATTCTCGATCGGAACGACACTATCAGCCTCCAGGCCAGAGTCCAGATCGGGGTCCATTTCATCATCGATAGGGACTTTTGCGTTTTCAATCATCTTTTCGAATTCAATATCTTTCGCTTTAACTTCCTTCGCGACATCGCTAAGCTCTCGCCATATCGAATGTTCGCGAGAACGAAGACTGCTGATTCGCTGAAGCACTGGGCTCCTAAACTGCTTTGAACCACTGGAGAGAGCCCTAGATCGAGCTTCCACCACAGACTGACTCTCGCCAGCGAACTCCGATGGCAAAGGACGTGTAAACCTTTTGCGCCCTATTCTCGTAGAATGTGCAACGAGTTGAGAGGTTGGAGGGGTTGTTGATGTTGTCGAGTTAGTCGAACTGGATTGATCTCCTATGCAGCTATCTCGAAGCTCTAACCGAGACATCGGCTTAACAGAATCCCTTGAAGTCCCCCGAGGCGATGAGGGAGCAGGCCGAGGAGTTTCTGTTGAAGTGTGTGCCAGATTTTCGGGTGGCCAGTGTCTATCAGGACCCAGAGGAGAAAAAGACATTGGCTCTGCCGCGAGCTGGGGTGGAGCTTCGGCTTGCTGGTTCGAATCCGCCCTCTGCGTAGTAGTCTCGTCTTGGCTTGGCTCACCTTTCGGTCTCTTCCTCAATGCATTCTCTTCCCCGATCTCCAGGGGCGCTTCGATTCTGACACGTAGATCCTCTTGGAGACTCTTTTCTTTAGGATACTCGGGGGATTTTTGTTCAGACCGGTTTTCAATTGGTATCGTCGAGGGCCCTAGTCCCCAAACCTCGATATGATGCGTGAGAGCCCATCGGTAGTCATTAAGTTCGAAGTGGCCCGAAAGGGCCTCCTCCCAGTCGAGAGCTCGGTTATCTCCCGTATACATTCTCAAGTTTTCTTTCAGAAACTGAAATCGTGCTTGCCCTTGCATGCCATCTCTTCTGCTAAGAAAATCCTCGAACTTCTGTCGTGAGTAACGGACTCTTAACCCAGGATTTCTTTCATAAAATGCGTTGGCAATAGGCAGAATCTCTCTGAGTTTTCGTTCGAGACCTTCAGTGAACATAGGTTCTGTAGAAAGTGTGGAGAGTGATGTTAGGGATCTGAGTAAAATTTAACACCAAAGTGGTATCGGTGAATAATTACCTCCCGCGACCCTCCCCCGTAAGTCATGTTTATTGTTTGAGCTCCGCGCTCCTGCGATGAGAGACGCAACCGTTAGCGTGATTCCTTCAATATCAATTGTGAGCACGATTCTGCAATATGGCCCGCTCAGAGATCGAGACAAACTGTTTAGCAGCCCTACGATAGGCACTACCCAGCCCGGTGCTCCTAGATTGCATTCACAGGGGCGGGGCAACAAGAATGTTTCGGGCGCTGAGCTTGACCATACTAAAGGATACAAGTACCCGAGAGCACAAAGGCTGAAGCACTCATTTCCAATGATCCAGACAGAGCAGTGATTCGCAACCTAGTCCGAAACCTGCCCGGTCTCTTAAACCGGGAGGCTCTATAACTAGGCCCAAACATCCCAACCATTGAAAATGCAAAGCCTGATCGGGTAAAACGACTCACCTTCATCAGACCCAGAGGATGGCGAGCGGCCATTGGACTCAGGGCCGCGTATAGAGGAGCTTTCAGGGTCGTTCCCTGGCCCACCAGCCTTACGATTGCTCTTAGGACTCAAAATGGAGATGTCTCTCCCTCCAGATATACTCGTGGTGTGATCAGTCGAGGTCGCGGGTGACAGCGGGGAAGATGATGATATACTGATCGCGCCAACACACCCTCTAGGGGGAGTCACCGGTGGTTGCAACGTTCGACCCACATGGGGACCTCCAGGTTGGGGTTGGTGAACTCCTGCAGGGATTATTGGGGCAGAGAAGGGAGCATTTCTCTCAGTTGGTTGCACAGAAGCCGGGGTTGTTCTGGCGACAGGACGAGATGGTTTTGAGCGAGCATAAGAACAGCTCCGCTGATTTTTAGACAATGGAAATTTACCCATTCCCTCTCGTTCCGCTCGTTTCTTCTTCGCCATTCTCCCTTCGGGTTTATCGGTTTGGTGTTTCCGCGGATTCTTCTTTACAGTGCCATCCACATTCATTCTCGGCTCCTGGGCAATTGCAGCAGCTTTAGGGGTTGCTGTCTTCCGCCGGCCAGCTTTGGGAGTGTTCTCCACACTGCCCTCACGAACAGGTACTTGGGGAGATCTTGATGGTGAGAGGGCATGCTGGGAGGATATGCCCTGCCGGCCTGATGGTGATGCATTCTGATGTGGTTCTTCCGGAGGCGAATATCGATTGGATTGTGCGGTTGGGTTCTATCAAGTAAAATGAGTAAGCGCAGGATTATAGGTCGCAAAGAGCACAAGACTCACAATAGCCCTAGCAATCGAGACCGAACTTCGCGCCAAGATGCCCGACTCACTTGTCGGGCTCGTGGGATTATTTTCGCCGGGCGAAGCTGAGCCATTTCCATCCATCAAAGATTTTGGGCCCTGGTGGACAGAGGTCCTTCTACTCACATTGCCTGAAGATGTGTGTCCATCCCCTCGGCTAGCAAATATGTGTGCAGATTTTCGTGCTGTCTTGGCTTGAGAATTGTTCATTCCAGTTGGAGACTGGGTTAGCGGGGAGCACGGTGAGGATAGCTGAGGTGAGGGTACACTCTGCGAGGGCGAAGAAGACAATTTACAATGTATAGGAGGTAATTCTGAGGATGTAAGTTTGTCAATGCCCTCCGCTGGAACTCGAGACTTTTGAAGCGGAACAGAGGGACGAGAGCCATCTTTTGCAGGGGTGGGGAGTGGAGGGGAAAGGGTTAAGGGTTTTCCATCGAAATGAGTGGCCGCTGGCCCGTGTTCCATCAATTCGAACCCCCCCTTTGCCGACGCGACATCTGTAACCACAGCGTACGTGGCTAAACAGTTTCCTTTTTCGTTCATCAGAGTGGAAAAAGCAAAGTAGTCCAAACACGGTTTGACACACAAAGTCCTACCGGTAGCGGAATAGTGGCTAGGCGGTTACTGTTTGATACGGTGAGCCACGAAAAAATCCATTTCCAGCCGGGGAAAAGAAAAAAAGGAAAGGTGCGGAGAGCTTGCTTACATGAGGAACCAAGAACGATTCTAGATAATATAATAAAGAAGAAACTGTAGTTGAAATTGTAAGTTAAAAAGTACCGTGTCGGTATCCCGTTCCTGTGGTAGAATAAGCAACGGGTAATGTTGTCACCTAGCTCTGGTGCAACAGGAACACGAGATAAACGAACACCAGACGATGCTCGAGCGAGCAGAACCGAGCAAACGTGAATAATAAGAGCAGCGCGATAAAGGTTGGATGGGAGCTTCCCCGCGGGTAGTAGTAAGGGGGGATACCGATGTAGTAGCGATTCCTTATAGTACTGTGTCGGTGTTTGTGCTCGCGGGAGAGACCTACGATAGGACGGGTATTCGAATTGAAACTAAAAAGTAAGACGGAAGGAGAAGTTTATATAGCGCGCTGGAGGGGGCACTGATGAGGTATCTATCTAATCTTTCAAATGGCGGGCGAATAGCTCGCCTTTTATCGCGTCGGGTACCGCAGTTGTGCTCGTACTCTTTTTTGTGTACACAAGGAGTTCTACGGGATCCCTTGACCTACTATTCATCATACCGGTACCATCATCATATTATTATTATCGTTTTGCAATCGAATAATCGAACCTTCAGGCAACCGAGCCCCCTGCCTCTCACCACTCCAAGCTTGCAAGTGCTGGATGGTGCCCCATCCGAAGGTAGCTTTGCCACACGACCCCCTTTTAGGGTATGTTTTAAAAAGGGTTGGAATCCCCATTGCGCACATCTGTACAGATCAGTACTGCACGAGTACACCGGATACCATCTATCTTTCGCTAACCCACCGCAACTCCCCCACCGGGCATCATGCCTCGACCTAACGCGCGCAACCTCCTAGTCACTTTCGATGCCTTTGGTACGCTTTTCAAACCCCGCTCACCGATCCCTCTGCAGTATATCGCGGTGGCCAAGGAGTATGGCGTAACGGGCTTGACGGAGGAGCTGGTCAGCTCGTCCTTCAAAAAAGGTAGGCGTGTGTGAATCTCCTGTGATCCTGCAACCTACCGCCCTTGCTGGCATCACGGTCAGCAGCGCTTGTTTGCGTATTCCAATTCCACTTGTCCTATGTGCACATGGGCTATTGCCCCAACATCAAGGCTACTGCAATCTAGCTTTTGATAACATGGTAATGCCCACACTGCAGCCTAGGCCACACTGTCATGGTAGGTCAGGCGAACGATGATGTAAATTTCCAGAGGTTTACTGGTAGCCAGAGGATCCTGCCTTGGGATCAGATAAAACCTTACACGGTATCTTTCGAACCTCTACTAACTCTCTGGAAACTAGCGTTCGCAGATGGGAGCAAACTGTTTCCCAATTATGGGAAATCTGTCGGCATGCGTCCTGCAGAGTGGTGGGAAAGAGTAGGTATCCCTCTATTGCATTCACTGCTATTGTATCCCCTTTTCTTTTACTCTGTGGTGTTTCTCTACCCCTATCTAATGCCACCACCCTGCACCATTCTTCTTCTATAACTTATGTATGACACTATTCATGCCCAAACCACCAAAAATCATGAGCCACAGATTTATTCTACTTAGCTTTTAGGCTATCATTTCCGAAGGAATGTTTTTGCCCTGGCCATCTGTGGTTTCCTGTTACGATACGAAACTAATTTGGGGCAATGCCGCTAAGCACACAAGTCTTTGGGGAAACAATAGACATTTACCTCACAGATGTCGAGCGCTAGGCTGACAAATAGTTACTGGTGGCAGATAATCAGGAACACTCTGGAACCCTTCGCACCTGACGGCCTTGCAGCTGGTCTCATCTCAGATTTGATTCGGCGATTCAGCACATCTGCGGGCTACGAACTCTATGGCGACGTGATACCTTGCCTCGAGTTCCTTCAGTATTTTCGATCCCGGCAAAAAATAAAATCTCTCTGGCCTTATGACACTGTCACAGTTGGGGTAATAACTAATTCCGACAGCCGTGTTGTGCCGATTCTCAATTCTCTATCAATTGGGGTCAGGTCGTTCACATCAAAAACTGGTTGGGAGGAAGCACTGTGGATTGACCCCAAAGAAACCCTACCTCCCAAACGGAAGCTAGGGAGGCCCCGCAAGAAGCCCCTGGTTGAACCAAAACTGGAGATAGACTTTGCTGTACTTTCATACGACGTGGGAGTCGAAAAGCCTCATCATCAAATCTTCCGCGAGGCCGAAAGGATGGCCAAAGAATGCAGGGGGCTTGAGGGCCCATGGACCCGCATACATCTTGGAGATGATATAGAGAAGGATTACTATGGGGCGAAGCTTGCTGGATGGAAAGCTGCGTTGGTTTGCCGAGAGGGCAGCAGGCCCGAAAATCAGAGAGCAGTCGTGGTGAGGGATTTCAGGTCAATACGTCAGCTCTGTGGGCTTCTTTAGATATGCGGCACACTGTAATTCCGGTAGGGGCGGTAGCAAGACAAGAGGGAAGCAAGAAAAGACCGTGATAGCGAAAACACGAGGGCCATTTTTACTAATAGTCACTAAATCTTTGTGTCATCTTCCGCCCATCTTAGCGAGATAATCACTGTAATTGTTGAGTTAAAGAGTGCTTCCTTAATATTGAACATGTACTACCCTTTTCAGCCCAACTAGCTATGGATCTTGCACTCTTTTTGTTATTCTCGTTGTGCCGTTTGCTTCATAAAATAGCCGTTGATATTTCAGGCCCTGTCCTGGTGCGAGAAAGTATCATACAAGGAAAACGTGTCCTCTACAGTTTCAGGACCCCTCAGGAAGTAGGATACTAGTAGCTCGTAGTACGTTCTGGTACAGATGTGATTTAAGGTATAAAGCAAGGCTCTAATCAGTGTGCCTATTTGCCGACATCCTTCCAATTGCGAATCTCCCCCTCACTCTTGCCATGAATCACGGAGGTTGTGTGCTATTAACCTCCAACCCTCATCACTACTGAACCCATTTATCCAGCCTATGGTCTTAGGCAGTTCCCTCGCTAGAAATCAGAGGGCACAGTTGCACCGCTACGATAAACTCACCACCCCTCCACCCCTCATTAGGTTGCTTCGATGGTGCGCATCAAAGAGTAGATTCATAATATTAGACTGGCAGTCTCGCTCGCCGCAGCAATCAACCCCCAGGTAATGGGCCAGATAGGATAGCGGGTCGTTCCTGAGGAGGCAAATGGGGCTCCTTCGGAAACTAATTAAACTTTAAGTGGTGAACAAACCCCTAGAACCCCGGGGCTTTGAGAGCGCCCTTGGGATGAGGATGGCTTCAAGTCAATTTAGGCAAGATCAGGAGGGCATCATGCAAGTAGATTTGCAATCGCTCATTTAATGAAGTTGAATGCACATTTTGGAAACCTACAAATTCCATTGGACTATTCATAGTTAACCTATGGGGAGCTCAGGCAAGCCTCCCAATCGAATCGGAGAATCAGCACGAATTAAATGCAATTAGAACATCCCCACACAACAGTATGCCGATGCGCTGTCAATGCGATCCATATTGACCACATCATCCCACGGAACCTCTTCTATTCCATCGATCTTCAAACCTGAGAAGCCCCCCCTATATGACCTTCATCGGTACAACCTTCTCAGGATCCTCGCAGCGGCTCTAAAAATTTTCCTTTCGGATACTTGAAATCAACTTTGCTCTTTTTTTTTTTCACCTGCTCCCTCGATGGACGTTTTGTCCTTACCGCTGTTGTGTGACCTGGTTTTCCCCCTGCAACATTTGGCCTATAATACTCTGGTATCAAATGTTGAGCCCTCTCAGGGTTTAAGCAAGTTTGTCCATATGTCGACGTCGCTGGTCCCGCGCCAACTCGGTGTGGGGAACCCGTAGGCTTAAAATAAAGCATTTCCCCCTGCACCATACTCCACAAATCTATCAACCAGGACTGCTGGCAATGTCTCTGTCAGGTTTTTTGCAAATGAAACCACAGTATTGGTTCCGGTTGCTAAACGGTCCGAATCACCATAAATTCTCGGGTGGTATGCCCAAACCTGGCGCCACCAGCATCCAGCTACGAGTACTGAACGAGAGGGCTGCTGCTACATCGCCACTTCATATTCTAGCGAGAACTGGTCAAAACCCCAATGTCCCCCCCCCCTCGCTGCCAGGTTAGATTGACTATGCTTGGATATCGAGCCGACCAACCCCATACCTCTAGCGCAGTGCTCGATTCACTTTACAACTTACGTCGTCATTATTTTGCAGAATTGCTGCACCAACACCCCAAGACTATATTGATCGTTTCCCGCAGAGGAAGTTATGCACGGGTCGTGGAACTGCTCTAGCCACTGTCCAACCACAAGCATCTACCGTACTTGGATCTTGGGTAACGTCGACCGGAGGTATCCAGAAGTTTAACTCCGGTTTAATTTGTCTGAGGTTGCGTCGTAATTCCCTATCTCTGTACTAGGCTTCCTACTAAGGAAATCAGAGTACGGTGCTCAAATACTGGTTAAATTAAATGCCGATACGATAGGATACCGGATAGCTTAAAACCTACATTCTGTCGTATCGAAAAGTCACCTGGTACGCCATCCTACAGTTGCTAACAAGCTAGGTAACAGCTACAGGGAAAATCCATTTTATACGGCACTCGAGTAGTCGGATTGGAGCTGCCATTCTATTGGTGGAATAATAACGCGCCGGGAAAACGCAACCCCATTCGGTGATCTGAGCAGTGTTTCCAAGCGTCGAGTACGTTCGTCTTTTGCTTAAGATTTGACGGACGCCGGGGCTAGGGCTTTGCCCAGGAAAGTCTGTCCTCTAGTCCATCCCGCCCTGGGTGGACAGGCCTTACAGATGACTTGCTTGGATGGTTTATTTTTAATATTGTAATTACCTATAGGGACTGCTAGTAACAGGTCGGGCCCTGCTGATGACGACCGTCTTGAGGAAAGATGGGTGCTGTGCCCTGCCGTTCTTATCCACCCTTCCGGGACTACAGGCCCGTCAGGACCCTGCAGGGCGCCTGGGGCGGTTGGGAACACTGCCCCCCCCCCCCACTCAAGTTGTTGACACGGTCCCGCTCATGACAGTGGCTGTCATTTACCTCAAATGTCTCCACCCAGGCTGTGGTATGCGCTACATGCTCCCTTAGAGGAGAGGTGGTTCCCGGACTACCTTCGATCCAGATATCCCATGAGGCAGCCGTTGCCTCAAACATACAATTTAGGAAAACACACCCCTAAATTTTGGACCTAGCTAACCTGCAGCGAGAACTGAAGTCGCTTCTGGTTGGCTGAGCAGACTGGCAGGTGAACTCTAGGAGCCCAGCACAACTTGTGACAACCAACTGACTAGGCTGCCGCCAGTGGAGCATATCATCTAGCAGCGTTTCTCTCCCAGCCCCAGTTGTTCCTCAACCTGCGGAATTCGACCGTCACAGTGCACAGTTTCCTCTAGATAAAGTATCGCCGGTAAAATCTACAAGCCAAGGAAAACTGAATCAAACCTACGTCTGTCTCTAAACACCACTTGGTTTGTCCCATTATCCAGTCTGCGTGGATTTAACCCTATCTAACGAATTGCCTACCGACGTGTGACCCCGCAACTTCCTCCTTTCCTTCTCCCTGCCTCTTCACCGCCCCACAACTCCAGAATTATCTGCCGTGGCTGCTATTTCGATAGCTCTTGGTTGGAGCTTTAGCCCACCTTGAAATACCACAAGTTGAAATTAGTCCATTTCTTAAGCCAACTGCTGTGGGCCGGTCAACTATACTCTAACATGATATAGAATTACTGACTATAGGCCAAACTAATAGTGGCCGACACAAGACTTCAACCTTCTATCGACAGGGCACTGTTGGAAAGTGGCTCTAGGCTAACAGGATCCCTCCCAATTGTCATATATGTGAGGAATTTTTTTAGATAAGATTCGGTGAATGGAGACGGATTAGCCATAACCCCTTCCTAGCCTCCCTTGTATTTTACAGCAATGCTGTGGATCCTGTACTAAGGGTTTGTTATATTTTGCTGGGAGTAGGTAAGTTTTATACTCACTTAGTAATGGATGTGGCACCTGAGTTGCTAACAATGCGTGAATTTTTACCACTGATTTAATCTGGTTTTGGGAGATAAGTGTGCGCTATTAGTGATGGCACTGGTGAGCAATGTGACAATAAACAATGCTAAAATAGCGAAAGATATCTACGCAGAGCCCGAACGAGCACCCATTCCTCTCCCAACCACCTACACCCCAACCGCGCCCAAACATATCTCTCAGAAAGACCAGCACTTACAGAGTACGCACTCCGTCAGAGCCGTCACCGCCGCTAGGAAAGATGTCAAGCTGTTTTCCCCTATGGAAACCGTTTCAGGAGGAGAGAACGCTAAGTCTCAAACCACAGACAGTCGTAACAAACCTGCCCTGCTATCTAGGTTGGCTAACGCTAACTTTAACCCTCTGTTTAGATACTTCTATTAAACTAGCCTTCCTCCCTTCCAGGCGACCCACTAGCCTACTTTGCCATTGCTCCCTCTCCGCAACCCGAGTGACCTCATTGACAACAAAACGAGAAGTAATCCTTCAGCGCGAAGATGAGGTCATCTAGCCCCCACAACACAGCACCAGTCTCCACTATCTCCCACATCCTATGCCTTTCTCACAGTTACCTTCAGTGCCCGGAGAGCCATTACTCTCAACACAGTTACACAGTAAGATATTAGACTATTATCCCACGACTCAAGGCACACATCCACCTTCCGAACCAATACCCACCAGACTTACCTTCAGCAATTCGACCCCTTCCGGCAGGCCGCGTGTTCATTAGAGGTTATAAACTCCCCCCCCACTCGATCTTTGATTTATTTAATCTAATTTCCCGATGGCGGAGACATTTTCTTGAGAAATCGGCATCCCACTTCCAAGCGATGCTTTGAGCCTACAAACGGAACTTATTAGAACGGTTTCCGTAAAGGCTCTTTAGCCCGCGAGATGTCCAGACAGCGAAAATATGAATGTCACAATGCGAGTGAGAGATCGTAGGTCATTTGTGCCATCCTCTGCCAGCTCCTGCAATTCCCCGCCCTCTCCTGTCTTCTACGTGCCACCGATCCCCGGATTTCCTCCAAGAAAATAGTTACGGATGGAGAAGGTGACACGCTCGAGCGCTCTTGGCCACCCTTTTTTCTCCCCGCACAATTCAAAACATGAATGATTAATCCAGCGAGAAATGGGATTCGGCTGCAGTAGCTCAATACCAGAGGAACTGATACCTCAGGGTAGGACCCTTTCAAGTTGTTCAGAATTAAGTCTTCTCTCATATTAATCCCAAGCGACCAGTCCGGCCAGTCCGGTCGTGGTTTTAATAAGCCTAAGTCAGTCTGGTTGGAAATATTGGCGGCCTGTAAAACCTGGCGGCGCTCAGGCAACCGCCGGGTCAAGTCTGGAAGCGACCCAGGTCAAAACTGCCAGATGCTCATGTAAAGGTCCGCAGGTGCCTATAAAAAGCCTGTAGATCCTCAGGAATTGACCACAGACGCCCATGCCAAACCCACCAATGTCTCGGTAAAGCCGCCAGATGCACAGGCAAAGCTGATGGATCGACAAAATAATCTTCGCGAGTATGAAACCCGCACAGTAGAGTGTCTAAGGGCATGTGAAAAGCGGCTTTGCCGAACAAAGTAGAATTAGGTCATGCTCTTAAAGGGAACGTTTGGGGGGTGAGGAAATTAGTTCTGTTCAATAATAAGCTCTTTCCTGTTGGGAAACACAAGCCATCACTCTGAATCCTCGGTCTGCCGGTGATCCAGGCCGGGCCCGGCTTTTGGGTTCGAAAACCGCTTTCCCACAGTCCGGCCGTACCTAAAGCCGGACGGGCTAGCCGCTTAGGATCACTGTTCACACATGACCTATTCTAATTAATTCATAACTACCTCCACCCGTTACTATCGATTGAATCAAGCTATAAATCAGCCCTAGTGCTAAGGGCGATGGTGGTCTTTCCGAAGTTCCTATATTAACTCACTTTAGCTCTTATAGCTTGTTTGCCATCATTACTTGTAATCGATCAGATCTCCCCACCGGGGCGTTCTAGTATCACCACAACTTGAGGATTATGTCCGTAGAATTTAATGAAACGGTAATGCTAGATAATGTCAGCACCATGCCGTGACCGCTACGCCCTGCCCCGGAAGGTGTGGCCACTGCAACATCCAACCGAGATCAAAATAGCTAGCCAAGATAACTTTCCTGACACATCTCACCAATTCCAGATACCTCGCCGAACCCCCAATACTATTCTCCTCGTAATGCGTTTCCACCTACGAAGGTACAGCACCTAAGTTTTGGATACCTCACTAGCAGGGGATACTCAACTAGCAGGGATTAGGGTAATGAATAGAGAAAGGCTGCTTAGGACTAGTGTTCATCAATACAGCAAGATTTTCTTGATATACTGGATGGTCGTCCTCCTCAACCATATTAACAATAACACTCCTACCCAGTATTCACAACCTCAACCACTGCTCGCATCGCTGGTTACAAAACTTGTGGGCATGGCTTTGGAGTTGCCAGTAGATTGTGGACTACGTACAATTTTACCGCCAATGTAGAGGTATTGGAGGAGGAGGAAACCATATTGGATTAAGATGAGGTCAGATAAAGAAGCCAATGTTATTTGCAGCCAAATCTTTGCTGTGCTGTTCCCATACTAGGTGTAACGGGGGCTCCCGGTGGGAAGATGGATCCCAAGGACGCGGCCGTACCAAAGCATTCTACGTACGCAAGTGATAAACAAATATGTACAAGAGAAAACCTTAACAGTGAAACTTAATATGGTTAAGCCACAGCTTTATTCAATAAGTTCTCGAGAGGATAGTTGATCGTCTTAGAAGAAGAGGTCTCGCATATACTTAAGTAAAATTATATTGCCAGCTCCTCTCCATAACTCCTAAGCTCACCACCATCGCGAGCATGCCCATCTCCTCTGGGCCTCGGGCTAACATTCTACCGAATGTCAGCCGGCTCTGCTAGTTTATTATCCAACCTGAAGTGGTCATGCAGTATCATGATACATGCATTCAACTGCAGGAGAAAACTCTTCATATCGTTGTCCTGTTAGTGGCGAACTAACAGGTTACTGATAAGCCAGTCTAATATCAAACTCACTGTCTCATACGTATTCATCTATGTAAGTCCCATAGACTACTACTCAATGGTACTATTATGTTCTGCAAGTCTATTGTCTTCTACTGTCTTTGACACGATAGCTTGGTCTACGGACTCCCACGATGAGGTACTTAAGCCATTGGCTTATACGAGCTAGGCTGCGTTACAGAGCCTTCAGGGCCCAGGAAAACACAGGCCCCTGGCAAAATTCCATCCCCCGGCCCATCGCGCGGTCTGTGGCGTGGCCTATTTTTTAGCAATTTTGTACCAAACCCCTCCGCCCCTCCCATACCCTGGACTGGGCCCTGTCACATTTTGGTGAAACGGGGGAGCACAATTAGGCCCTGGAAGGGGGCGGGGCGGGGCCGGGAGGGAAAATTCTCACCCCGCCCCCTTGTAACAGCGCGCCATCTGAGCCCAAAACCCACCCCGCCCCATCCCGTAACGAACACTAATACGGGCGCTACCCGCAGCCACTGACGATAAGCACATCAGTCAAGACAAGACTACTACGATCTAGAGCTCGCTAACAACCTCCAGACATCTTACAGTATTTCGGAGACATACGGGAGTCGAACATGTACCACTTAACCGGAGGGCTTCCGGGCTTCTGGTATACCTTACATACTCACCACGGTAGGCTTATAAGTATCAGTGGCGTATGCACTCAAGAATACCCTTTTATATAACCACTCAATCGCCCCATGCCCTATTATATATCCCGCCAACAGCTTCCGGTCGGTTGGACGGGGACAACGTATATGGTATCATGCCGCCATCTTCAATCATAGACTTTCACTAGTAAACCAGCAACTACCCTTCAGTTGGCCCATGATGCATTGTCTGTACAACGGGGCCAGAGGGAGGTGTTGGACTCAGACTTTCTAATGTTCGCCCAAGGCAAGATTTTCTCTAGTTCGTAGCTCCACAACGGATTACCCAATTGAGCCCATTTTCAAAACTCCGATATAATCTCGCGTAACAAACATTCTGATGACTTTTTCTGAAACTTTGAACAACCTTTTACACTCAAGGTAGGGTAACTCCTATCCAAAAGTAGAGTAACCACTTTGCCACGGTAGGGTAACTATACTCGCTAAGGTAGGGTAACTACCTACCTTGGGTAGGGTAACTCGCCGGAGTTCTCAGAGACATTCCGAACTCGCAGCGTAGAATTTCCCTACCTACCCTGCATATCTTTCTAGTTCGCCGTCCAAGCATTACCATTTGCATAGTCCACATGGTAACCCTTCGGTAGAGTTACTGGACAAGCCTAACTGTAACTCTTCCAGGCTTCGGTATGGGATAAGACTAAGTCTACTGTAAGATCCAGCAGGGTCATTACACTAGGAGCCATCGTATTAGAGGATAAGTGGAGAACTCTTAAGTTAATTATCAAAAACAAAATGCTCCTGATCCTTTAACTAATTATTGCACATATCTGTCTTCATCCAGACATGTCCGTAACTCTCTAACTTCTTTAATAACAAAAGAAATTCATGATTACAGAAACTTTTCCACATATCTGTATACTACCAGAATGAAGAATCCTTCATAGAGTATTCATAGCTTTAGCCCTACATGAAGCTGCTTTGCAGGGTAATACTTTGTAGAAATCCAGAGTACGTCAATAACCACCTGACATTATTAGGCATGCATGCCTCCACTGAGCTCCTGGAACTTATTATTTCTAATACTTTCCCCAGTGGTCTTCACCACTGCCCTCAATTGGCCATAGGTCATAGTTTCGGGAAAATTATCTTGATGATAATCTTTCAAGATATGCTACATCTTTTCACTTGGGTTTAAGTCGGGTGAAAATGGCAGTCAGTAAACAGCCTAAATTCTCCTTTCCTGAAGCTCAGTGGTAGTATTTCCTGCTGAATGCCCTGTCGCCCCATCCTGCATAAGCATTAACTGTATTATATTTCACTGATACAGTTCATTATATCTATGTTTAATTGGAACTGTATGGGCACAGGAGCTTTCTGAATTGATTGCGCCTCGTCCTTTTCTCAAAAGATTCCTGGGCCTTACAGATTATCATAAAAGCAGCTCCAGAACATCAATCTCTTCTTCCTCTGATTCCTCTTTACTATACAAGTAGGATCCTATTTCTCTCTAACCCTAAGTGTTACCCAAGTATGAGTATGCATTTCTCCCATAATCTAAGTCTCATCACTCAAGAGTATTGAAATCTACTGTGCCTGAGTCCAGTTGACATGGTCCACAGCTTACTGGAGTCTTTGTACTCAGTTTTGTTCTGTAATAGGTAGTTTTTACATCACCAAACACCAATGGAACCCTTCCTTTACCATTGCAGCTCATATCATTTTCCTTTCCACTCCTAAATCCAACTCATCAGCAAGTTGTTGAAATGAAAGCCATCGGTTAGTTGCAGACATACACACAAACCCAATCAGGTCTTTGATTTATGTTTGGGTGAGGACAGGTGTTAGGCATATACAGTCCTAACACTACCCTCTGGCCCGATGTAGGGCCCGGATGTTGCCTGCAGCATGGTGTGTAGTTGCTTTTGAACAGCAAAAATCGCGGAATTGGCGGCCTTCCCGCAATACTGTATACATCGTCACTGTCGCTCCGACCAGAAGCTGTTTGCAGGATATATGAGAGGGGTAGTGAGCACTCCTCATACAACTGGAATCAAGTGTATGATATGTAAAGTACCTGGATGAACAGAAAAACCCGCAAGAACATAATTCAGACATTGCGCTTCATGTTCATCGATTATGAATAGTCATAGGTCTGCGAGAATCGATGAGAGTTGAGGAGACATAGCTGCAAGTACATACTCGCTAGGAAAATCAAAGAACAGATAGAGCACTCAACTTACCAACTCTACGTGAAGATAATGCAGTCATGCCTCTGTGTTGTCACCATTGTCTAATATTGAGTCTAATCATCTCAATAACCGAGAAACTACTGGTTTGTTCACATTTGGGTGACATAGCTCAGACTAAGTTCATATGGTAAAGGCATTGATAGCTTTTGACTGATGGAGTCTTGCACACCCTCAGGAAGACCAAGTTATAATAGCTAAATGACCAGAAGCGGGGAAAGTATTCAGGGTCTACGAGTATTCACACTCAGGTTGGTAAGATGAAAAGTTGCACCGTAGTTGCGGAGATACTTAGTTAGTATAATTATTAGATGTACTGGCCGTGAAATCTCATGCGGGATATAAATATAAGAGTTCCTCCCCAGATACTAGACAGACAGCAATGGAGAAGAGATCTTATGAATATAACAAGTTATTATCTACACTTCATACTCTTAGTAGCTTTAGCAAACCGAGTATTAGCGATTATCGAAGGCTTCCTGACATTTTCTCTGTTATCGAATACCTTAATACTTAACCATACGCTACCGTGCTTTGAGTTGGTTACCCGTAACTACAGAAGAATAGGAGGACAACCAGATCACCTAGTTGGTATTCCTGGTAATGTGTACATGTCAGGGAAAATTCATGGATGTGCATGGAGTGTCCTGTGCATCTGGTGCACAAGGTGCTCAGAATGTAAATTGTGAATTAGGGCGCAACGGTGCATTGCAGGGGTGCCAGTGTGCAACAAAGTTGCCTCATCAATCTCAGGGCGCAACCAGGCACTACACTACATTCCACGAGTGCAACCAGGCACTCTGCCTTATTCTCCAGGCAAACCCAGAATTTTAACATTCCCAAGTGTCCCCCTTTGCCTCTTTGTAATCAGGTAAGTTACAGTTCAATTGGTCACAACAAAATTTATGCAGAAGATCATTGTTCAATCCATTAATGTACTACTAGTAGTACAGATCATTATTTTCCCATCAACAGCCAGTGGTTCTGGCCAGAACATCACTAGAAAAGACCACCTTTCTAACTGGCTGTAGATCCACCAATATTGCCAGCAGGTTAGCGTTCTGTACACTGTTGGAAGGCTGGTGTTGAGAGGTTCCAGGATGCTGAGTATTGAATGTCGCGACTACAGTGTGCCCTGGGAATCTGGCGCCAAAGTCAGTACATATCAGAATCTCATGTTACTAGTAAAGACCACTTTGATAACTAGCTGTGGATCCGCCGATATTGCCAGCAGGATAGTGTTCTTTATACGATTGAAAAGCTGGTGTCGAGTGGATCTAGGACACTGACCATTGGATGTTGGGACCCAAGAGCGCCTGTAGAATCTGGCGTCAAAGTGAGTGCAAGCCAAAACCTTACCAGAACCTTGCCACGAGAGGACCAATTTCATAACAGGCTGTATCTCAACCAGTAAAGCTGTCGGGAGGACATTCTTTACACTATTGGTATGCTGGCGTTGAGGAAATCCAGGACAATGAGTATCTGACGTCGCAACCTAACGGCAGCTGTGGAATATGGCGTTAAAGTTAGTACATACTAAAGCCCGGCCTGAACCTTGCCAGGAGATGACCACATTCATAACAGGCTTTAGTACAACCAATAAAGCTGCTGCATGGATATTTATTACATCCTTGGAAAGCTGGCGTTGGGTAGATCCAGGATGCTAAGTATTGGACGATGTGACCACCGGGTGCCCTGGGAATCTGAAGTCAAAATCAGTACATATTAGAACCTGGCATATACCAGGCAGATTATAAACCTTGTAAGTGTGTTGTAAAAGGTAGCGTGTTATGAAGGAGAGTGCCTGTGTGTTGTACAGTGGAGAGTGTTGTAGTAAGGTAAAGGAAGCAGTAATATCATAACAAACTATTGTGACTATTACCAAACCCTGGCTATCACTTGGATTCCAAGTGGAAAGTTGGTACACATTTGCTCTTTCAATCATGCAGAGCCTAAAATCGAACCTACCTGTGCTGCAAATAAAATTAGCAGATTGTGCCATGAGTCTTAATGTCAAACTGGTAACATGAATACCTGGCAACAGAATATCTCCTGAGTGAGGCATTACTGGAGGCTGGTATCAGGATTCCAGTAAGAGGCCAAATATAAGTACCAGTATTAGAACACAGAATCACCAAGGTGAATAATCTGGGTATTGGCTGTGCGTCAGGTATATTATGGGCAGCCAACTCAGAGCTCGGTAGAGTAAGGTCAAGCATTTCTCCTTGTATTCGATGACGGAGTAGTGTCAGGAAGGCTTCGTAATCGTAATTGCTAATGCACAGTTCGCTAAAACTACTAAGAGTATCAAGTTTTGATAATTAACTTGTTATATTGATAAGATCTCTTCTCCATTGCTGTCTGTCTAATAGCTGGGGAGGAACTCTTATATTTATATCCCGCATG
This sequence comes from Tuber umbilicatum, assembly GCA_003313605.1. Classification (NCBI taxonomy): domain Eukaryota; kingdom Fungi; phylum Ascomycota; class Pezizomycetes; order Pezizales; family Tuberaceae; genus Tuber; species Tuber umbilicatum. The sequence goes on from QLOI01000888.1 coordinate 23,375, forward strand.
AGTTTCCGCAGCCGGTACATCTAATACCTATACTAACTAGGTACCTCCGCAACATTTTGTCTTATCAACCTGAGTGTGAGCACTCGGAGACTCTGAGTACTTTCCCTGCTTCTGGTCATTTCGATATTAAAACTTTGTCTTCCTGAGGGTGTGCAAGACTCTGCCAGTTAAAAGCTATTGATGCCTTCGCCATATGAACTTAGTCTGAAACATGCCGCCCAAATACGAACATACCAGTCGTTCTTCTGTTATTGAGATAATCAGACTCAACATTAGACAACGGTGACAACACAGAGGCATGACTGCATTGTCTTCATGTAGAGTTGGTAGGCTTAGTGCTCTATTACTTCTTTGATTTGCCAAGGAAGATGACCTTGCAGCTACGTCTCCTCAACTCACCTCCATTCTTGCAGACCTATGACTATTCCTCGTCGGTTAACGTGAAGTGCAATGTCTTAATATTGTTCTGCGGATTTTTCTTTTCGTCCAGGTACTTAATGTATAGTACACTGGGCTCCAGTTGCATGAGCAATGCTCACTACCCCTTTCATATATCCTGCCAATAGCTTCCGGTCAGATGGACGGCGACAACATGTATGGTGTTACGGGAAGACCATCAATTCCTTGATTTTTGCCGGTAGCAAGCAACTACACATGTTGCTGCAGGTGACATCCGGGCCCTTTATCGGGGCCAGAGGGGGGTGTTGGAACTACATATGCCTAACAAGGCAGTTGCGATATTGTACCCGGGTACACCTGGCATACTGGGCATAAAAGCAACGTCACTTGTACTGGGCGCAATGGCAACCCCCCAGATGCAAGCAATATTTTTGCTGATGCATATACTGAATCTGATGGTGAGAAAATCCAGTTTTCTCCTGAATTTGCTTATACTTCCAGGCTATGGAGCTGAGGAACTGGCAATTACACCTTTGGTCTTGGGTCAAGTGTGGGGTCTTAGGAGGTGTTCATAACATATTCAATGGTGATAGAGCCTGAGAGGTATACCGGTAAGTCGTTTACTGGTGAAATGCATACCGCTGAGAAGTATACGATTGTGAATTTTTTTTATTTGGCCCTAACGTATTCTATCCACTATCATACTCCTCAGTTTATCGCTAGGGTCCCTTCTAGCCGAACACCCTATGCTAGTGCGATATTCAAAACTTAGGTGCGGTACCTTCGTAGTCCTGGGAGCCCACCACCTTCCATTCCTCCTTTCCTCCATTTCGTAACGCCCCCGAAGCAGTTACTACCAATCACTCACCCCGGGTTTCTCTTCCACCGCGACGATTGTTGTATATTCGCTCTTGAGCATACCTGGATTGCTTCCTGATACGGGAAGGAGGAGGATTGAAATGAGCCAAGGGTACTAGCAGAAAGGATGGATCGAGGGGATTTGGACCAAACAGTGCAGGAGTTGTCAATGTGGTTATTCGGACCGAGCGTGGTGGTTTGGAATATAAGGGTCATCATGTGATCATCAGATATTTAGTATAAGAATGAGAAGGATTTGCGGCATCTGTCAGGTGGAATGAATGAACACGGCTTTTTGTTACTTAGTAACTTACACCCTCATTTTTGAGCACAATATTTTCTACCTTTTTTCGCTGAGAACCTTTTCTGTACAATATCTCCATATACCAACAAAAATCATGTCCTAATCCCGAGTGACGTCTCATGGCCCACAAGCACACCCCCCACAGCAACCACGCATCCCCCAATAGTGTTGGCGAAATGCACTTTCGTGGCATACCCCCTCCTAGGAAATCTTGGTATGGCAAGATCGTACTCAGGGTGTTGTGACCGATGATGGATAGCGGGCACAGGAATAGCGCAACAGGAAGTCACTTCTGATCACGTGCCCCGGCGAAGATTGTCACAGCTCGTCACTCGCTTACCAAGCTTGTCAACTCAAAGATCAGAATAATGTATCGGAAGCATGGGAACCTTGCTCAAATATTCACTGTATAAATTTCGACAAAATTAAACTCTGAATTCAGATCGAATAAGGGCAAATCTAACAATGAGCTATTAGGAATACCTCCTACACTGTTGCATTTCACTTTCTGAGTGTTGGGGGTCAATTGACATTTTTAGATTGCTGCGGCTTTGATGCTTTTTAACTGATTCACTTTCTATCTGACCCGCTTCTTGGTGTGGCACGATACAAGGTGACTGTTCGAGGTTACGCTATTTTTGTAAAACCACGGAGTGTTTACTTTCCTTCTCAAAACATCAAAGAACCAAAGGAAGAGAGGGGTGAGCCGTGTATCGATGATAAAGTCAAATATGCAACCCAATAATTTACCACCCCCATTTTTTTCTGCCCTAACTAGACAAACGCCACAACTCACTCCCCACCAATGCGTTCCACAACAGTAAATCAGATAACTACCAGACTTCGAACCCAGCATGAAGCACCAGTGTGTATTACACTATACGTACTCCATGCCTAATGAACTAGCCAATTGAATGACCAACGGTCAACGAAATGCACATCATGCCCTGTGGTAACCGCCTACGTCCACAGTCCCTGGCATGTAGAAACGTACACGCAAATAGTGAGGTCATAACAGCAACCCCAAGAGTGAGACGGACGGGGGAGGGGAGAATAAATAAAAAAATAAGAAATAAAAATAGAACTAACGAAACTCTGTAGATCCTAGTATTCTTTGATGGTGCGTAAGATACTTATACTGCAGGTGGTAAGGTAAATATTGAAAGGAAGGTATACAAGCAAAAAATTGATATGAAAAAACGCTGCAATAATTATTGTGCCGCCCCCTTCTTCCTCACATGGCAGACCAGGCGGGGCGAAAAGAAGAGGGGAGAAGAGAGTTATCGGACAAAAGTTACACCTGACAGAATATACCAAAGTACACCGTAAACAAAGGCGAAAGGGGCAAGTAAACGTGCAAAAAGGAGAGGCACGAAGTGAAGTGCAGTGCAGTGAAGACGAGAAAAAAAGAGTCGAGGGGCTATAAAGGACAGAAAAAAGTCTATAAATCCCTCGTACCGTACCCCCAACCCAGTTTGATAAAGCCAAAAGGAACAAGGGTTGTCAGAAAGAAAGAAAAAGAACATAAGACGCGAAAACGAATTCCAACATCGTAACTGTGTGATCCGAGCTTCAGTTCTATCTCGAGAAGACTTGCAGTGATTGTCAAGTCCTTTCTCTAGGTAACAAACGAGCAGGCTCGACACAGAATACCCCCTTCCTAATACCGCCCCTGCAAAAGAAAAAAAAAACAAGCAGAAAAGACGGGTAAACATAAGAAATGCTCACCCGTTTGTATTTGGGAAGAGGGGAAAAACAGAAAGAGGAATCGTTTAGTCGTCAACATCGATTAGACTCGCCACCACTGAGATACCAGCGCTGCCATCCAATCATCGGACTTCACAGGATTTCCTCTTCCATCTCCATCCCCCCCAACACCCCTCCGAATTCGACTTTGCCCCCGAATCCTGTCATTGGAGTAGCCTGCATGCCAAATCCGAGCCCTCTAGCAGGGCTTTTGACATCAACATCTCCGCTTCCACGCCTCTTCTTCAACGGGGTTTCGGGCTCATGGCCATTGGCGTGGATAGGCTCAGACTTTTTGGTTGCATCCTTGCAGGGGGTCGCAAAGGTTTTGGCTTTGCTATTCGCCGAAAAATCCCGAGGTGGAGTTGCCGCCTTGTCTTTAGACCCAGAATCCCGAAGCGAAGATGTGGAATGCGACCGTTTCAGCTGCACTTATAAGAACCTATCCCAACATTTTGAACGCCTTTTTAAGAAGAAACACACCTTAATCCTATCAACCCCACCTATGAGCTCTTCCTCGAGGCGCACGTCCTCCTCGCTTCTCATCATCTCACGGAGGTTGTCTCTTTCATCTCTTGCCAACACATCTGCCACAACGCTCTCAACCTCGTCATCCCTGCCGTCCAATCCAGGTATCTTTTTAACGTGCTTGTGTTTCGAGTCATCTCCATTAGTGGTCCCATTACTGCCATCGCGGAAGTCGTTAAAACGCTTGGAAGCTCCGTTTTTCTCGGAACCCTTAGCGATAAGAGACTCAAGAGCAGAAGCCATTGCTGCGAAGTCCTGCTTCTTGAATTTGCTATGTGGAGCTGCCGAGAGAGAATCAGAACGAGCAGGTGCGGGCGGTTTGATAAGTCCCATCTTCTTTAGCTGGCCTGCAATATGCAAAGGTTGAATTAGCGACCTGTTCAAACAAAAGCAGGAAGGGACATTACGCTCTCCGCGATAGAAGAAAACGAAACTGGCGTAAACCACACCCTCGGGATCCAGGTGGCTAACACTCTGGGTCGACACCGTCTCCCTATCGAGGGGCTTCGGATCCGACAACCTATGACCATAAAGTTGCGCATAAGCTCTCCATGTAATTAATTCAATAGCTCAGGAGACGCCATAATCCTCCCATCGACCCGATTATTGTTCCCGCTACTCAAGTAGATGGAATTCATATAACGTACCCAGCAGTGTGGCTCACATCCACCCCACCTCCAAACTCGTCATCCTCATCACCACGAGAGTCCTTAAACATACCACCCCAAACACCCCTGCGAACCGGACCCTCACAGCGAACCCTGAACAAGTCTACCCGAATTTGACCAACGGATTCCTTCTTGCCGGCATCGGCATCTTCCTCATCATTATCATCAGTGTTGGCCTTCATTTTGGCCGGCATGCTGTGACGCCTATTCACTCCCTTCCGAGCTCCATTCTTTGCATTACTCTCCCTCTCGGATTTGGAGAGGTCGAGGCCGCTCAGGAAGCTCTCGAGGCCAACTTCCTTGAAAACGAACTCCCTTTCCGCGAGTTCCCCTTCTTTCACTTCAACCCATCTACTGCTAATCCAAGTCTCGACACCGCGTCGAAGAAGTGTAGCGGTCTCCTCCTTTTGGCGGCCATCAAAGTAAACATAAGCAGCAAGACTCTCCCGCTCGTCGCCTTCATTCTTAGGCTGATAGGAATCTAGAATAGTAATGGAGATAGCAAAGGGTGAGTTGGTTGTAGATGGGATGTAGCTCGTGATTTTGTCTGTGTTACGCAAGCGATGATTCCCATACTCCGGCAACGAGGCGTGAGCGGTATTGGCCCACGAAAAGTTTTCGGTTGAAACAGGGGGTTCTTGAGGTGTATGTATGTTCAAGGTGACATGCTTGAACGTAGGCATTCTGAAGGTGACGCGGGTGGTGGAGGATGAATGTTATCTGAGGGTTGGGAATTCGGTGATCAGCCAAGATATCTACCTGAGGCGTACAGATGCAGGGAACAGGAAAAGTCAACACCAGCGACCACGAATGTCGCCCAAAGCTTTACCGGGTAAAGGGTATAAAGGAGAGTGGACCCGTATATCGAGCCGAGTAATGGAATTGAAGGAATTGGAAGTGAAAACAGGTGGTTGGGGCCAACTTAAGCAACGGACGTGTGGTTGTAGGTGTGAAGAGAGGGTTAGAAAGGAGTAGAGGTACAGAATGTGAGAAATAGCATTGAAGGTGAACTGAAATGAAAGAAAGACCCCCTTGAAGAAGAGGGGAGAGGGAATAAAAGTAAAACGGTGACACCACGATCGTGGGAAGGCGCGCAGGGAATGCGTAATTGGGGACACAGGAGTCCTACCTTAGAAAAATTGGAGTCCCAGTGAAATCGCAGCCTTACGAGGTTAACAAAGGCTCAAGAGAAATTCGTTCCTCTGCCCGGACAGTCCTCTGATCCTCTCGGTCAAATGGTCTAAGGCAATCAAGATAGCCACCACCTCTTCTGCTGCTCACGGTTGGGCCTTGGACTCGTTACGTCGTAGGTTGTCAGATCCTACCAACGACGGGTAGACAAGAGTTCGTTTTCTTTTCCGCTGTCAGCTCTACTGCTGCTGATTCTGGAACTCCCGTTAGGAGTGGAAACGAATGGGAGGACAGTACCGTAGTAGTTGTAGAAGAAGTGTTTCCCCAGAGAAATATTGATGTCGATAGCAGAAAAGGGAGACTGGCTGTGATGACACGATGTGGGGTGGACTGGCGAGAACAATAAGCGAGAAAAGCTGTGTCACGGGTTGTAACAGGAGAGTAAAGATTGATGTTTCGAACGAACAAGACAAACAAAAGGGTATTTGGACAGGTCGAACCGAAAAATAGGACGAGCAAGAGAGAAGAGGAGGAAAGGAGGAACAGAAGAAAGTGGAGAGCGAAGAGAGCGGAGGTGGACGTCCACCCTCAATTCCGCAATTGCTGTTGAGCTGTAGCACCGTGGGCAAAAAAGCATAGAGGGTAAAAGATTGACAGGGAAGGACGATGCGAGTGGTATAACAAGGTTCCAGTCAAGAAAAAAAAAAATAAGCAGCAACAGTGAAGAAAAACATTCTAACTATGATACTATCAACTACTCTGTCACATACCATATCTCCACCACAAACTACTTGAATGAGAAAATAATTGGATTGGTGTAAGATAAAAGTATGAAAAAGCTACAGAAAATAGCAAAACTCGGTTTGTATGCCTTTCTACTATGTGGCCTGCCTTAGCTAGTTGGGTATACTGCTTATAAAGCAATTCTAGTGGGTTAGTTCTAGCATATACTATTCTTCTAGCATATTTTATATATAATATTAAGTAATTGCTGAGAAGTAATAGTGAGCGTGAATAGTTGTTTCAAAATGTGCCAGATATTTTCAATTGAATTGATATTGAAAATGACAACCCATATGAGCTAGTAAGAGAAACTACCAGCAATCTTCAACTTAACTCAAATGGAGTCTCGGAGGCTGTTTGATAAAAGAATGACTAAGTGGTAAACCCACTTAAACGGCAGTTTCAAAACTGAAGTTTGAATAGTATCTTAAACTACAGTTAAGGTAGTATTGTTAACTAAACACTCGACTTAAATTTGAAAACTTCAGGTAAGAGAATTCAAAAATCTCCTGATAATAAAGGAAGTTAAATTACTATTAAGTAAACTTAGTATAGTATCATATCGTAATATGAAAAACGGGAAAAATAGAGAAAAAATACATCTGCAACAACATAAAGTAATATCAAAAAAGTAATTAAAAATATAAATTTACATACTACTTTTGTTCTTATTAACAAGTCTCATATTTATTAAATAAACTTGCTTTATTCTTTTACAGCCAGTATTCAGAGGTATTCATGATCTGAAACATGTTCAATTAGTAGTGGCATGATGATAGAGTGAGGGTAGTGGGGTTACAGTCTTAATGAGTGTATACAAGTAACTAAATGAGTAAATGAATAAATAACTAAGAGAATAAATACACAATCACGGACTTTAAATCAATTAAATAGCAAGCATAATAGCAAGTACTTGGTATAACCTCTCCTTGCTTTTAAAACTGCAGCTACTCTATCTGGCATTGATTTTCATAACTTCTCAAAAAACTCCACAGGAATTGTCTTCCAAACCAATCATAATATATGTACAAGCTGCTTCTTAACAGCTTGCTTTCCTCCTGGGATATTTCTAATTCTTGAATACGGCAGGTACACATGTATCTAATAAGTTTTTATACCTCTTAGCAACCAGGTACAACAGAACAAGTTCGATACACTGTACACATAAAAGTTAATATAAAACCTTAATTAAAAAGTATGCGAATCCAAACCTTTAAATAAATACTTAAGTAGAGTATTGTTACTCTGTAATAATAATAGCAGCCTAGAGAAAATCAAACACCAAAAACATACAATATTAAATGTTTCATATCGCATGGTTTTCAATAATTGTTTTATTTGTTTAAATATTAAAAATTAGATGTTATAGAGTATAATTGATACAAAATCAGTTAGTTTATGAATTGAATTAAATTGAAATCAAGGTTATTTTTTGTTTAAGTAGTCCAAAAAACAGATGTACACAGTGCTAGCTAAGATGCCAAAATAATCCCCACCCTGGACTAAGACTACAACAGCCAAGCAGAAAACTCCTAAGCAACTTACAGCGAATGGGTAGAAAAACAGCACCCATCATGCATCCATCCTGTGTACAGAAAAATCAAAATCTGCACAGGCAATTAATATGGAAAGATTCCCCAGCAACAGTGAACCAACACTAAAGGAAACCAAACCACATAGGAATAAACCACTACCTAACCAAAATACAACCTCTTAATAAAAGGTGACGGGCATGCAAAGGGCCCAGCACGCCAAACTATAGGCACTGATGACAACTTCCCTTAGAAAGAAGACCAAAATAGTATGGGCGGAGGCACTGAGCAGAGTAAATGTAACCCTTAACCAGCCGGGTAGGGAAGAAACTACAGGGAAATTCTGAGAACGCCAATCCGCCGAAGCATGACAACTGTAAAGAGTGTGTGGTCCACCAAAAATAAACGACAGTGAAGGCAGTAAGGTGCCAACTCAGGGCAGTATGGTGTCAGCTAAGAATAGTGGGGCAGTAAGGTGCCAGCCAAGGAGTGAAGTGATGGCACCGGGTGCTATCGGGTAGGGATGTTTGGTAGTAGCGTACCAGCAATTCCAACCATTATTGGAAGAGAGGAGGGCTGGTCCTGGAGACTACAGAACTGTGGAAATTGTGTTCATGTCTGTACTAGGATGTCTACAGTATCAATACAGCAGGTGCCTTACCGTGTCTTTCTAGTAGTGCTATTATTCTTTGAGAGATAGTGTCACTTGGAGCATGGGATAGCAGCACCATGCTACGAAGAAGGAAGATTGGGGAAATCGACCAAAGCCTGCTAGAGAACCAGACCGACAGGCCCTGAAACCAGAAGGAAAGAAAATCCTTACATATCTTATGATGAACAGTAATCACAACAATCCACTGAGTGGAAAACAGTAAAAGCCAACCTTGCAAATGCTAAGCAAGGTGTAAAGCAAAAGTAGAGTAGAGAGGCCACTGGCAGCATTGTGATGAGAAGCAGGAGGAGAGGATTGGGGGTAACAAGACTGTAACAGGTAACCAACTCAGAGCTCAGTAGAGTAAGGTTAAGCGTTTTAAGTGTTCGATAACGGAGTAGTGTCAGGAGGGCGTCGGAATTTAATCACTAATACTCGTTTTCGCTAAAACCTACTAAGAGTATGAAGTGTAGATAATAACTTCTGATATTGATAAGATCTCTTCTTCGTTGCTGTCTGTCTAATAGCTGGGGAGGAACTCTTATATTTATATCCCGCGTGAGTTTCCGCGGCCATGTTAGGCATATGCAATTCGAACACCCCCCGCTGGCCCCGATGCAGGGCCTGGACGTCACCTGTAGCACTGTGTGAAGTTGCTAGTTACCAGCAAAAAAACGGTAAAATGGCAGCTTCCCCGTAACACTGTTTACGTTGTCGCCGTCTGTCCGACCGGGAGCTGTTCACAGGATATATAAGAGGAGTAGTATGCACTGCTCATACAGGTGGAATCCAGTATCTGATACAAGTGATATCTATGTGAGCAGAAAAGCCTACCGAATCAGAATACAATAACGCTTCACGTTGACTGACTACAAACTGGCATTTGTCTGCAAGAACAGACGGGAGTTAAGGAGACGTAGCTGCAAGCCCATTCTCACTTGGTAAATCAAAGAAGCGATAGAGCACTAAGCCTACCAACTCTACGTAAAGATAATGCAGTCATGCCTCTGTGTTGTCAACGTTGTCTGATATTGAAACTGATCACCACAAATAACAGAGGAACAACTGGTATGTTCGCAGTTGGGCGGCATACTCAGACTAAGTTTATATGGCAAAGGCATCGTTTACTTCCTACTGGTGGAGTCTCACAAACCCGCAGGAAGACAAAGTAAAGCAAGCTGAATGATGGGAAACTGGAAATTATTCCGGGTCTATGAGTGTTTGCACTTAAGATTGAAAAGACGAAAGACTAGTAGTTGTTGTGGGGGTACTTAGTTAGTATTGATATTAGATGTACCAGCCGTGGAAACTCACGCGGGATATAAATAAACGAGTTCCTCCCCAGCTATTAAACAGAGAGCAACAGAGAAGAGATCTTTTGAATATAAAAAGTTATTATCTACTCATTATACTATTAGTTGTCTTAGCGAAACGAGTATTAATAAATAATTCACAACGGCTCCCTGACGCTACTCCGTTATCGAACACTTAAATGCTTAACTTTACTCTACTGAGCTTTGAGTGGGATACCCGTAACAGGCCGGTACATCTAATACCTATACTAACTAAGTATCTCCGCAACAATTACAAGTCTTTCGTCTTATCAATCATAAGTGCGAATACTCAGAGACCCTGAATAATTCCCCGCTTCTGGTCATTCGGCTTATTGTACTTATTCTTCCTGAGGGTGTGCGAGAATCCGCCAGTCTGAAGTAAATGATGGCTTTGCCATATGAACTTAGTCTGAGTATGACGTCCAATTTGCGAACATACCAGTTGTTCCTCTCTTACCGAGGTGATTAGTCTCAATATCAGACAGCCGTGAAAACCCTGAGGCATGACTGTATTATCTTTACATGGAGTTCGTAGGCTTAGTGCTCCATCCCTTCTTTGATTAGCCCAGCAAGAGTGGGCTTGCAGCTACGTCTCCTTAACTTCCGCCTGTTCTTGCAGACGTAGGACTATTCCTCATTGGCTAACAAGAAGCATTTATTTATTTTCTGATTCGGTAGGTTTTCCTGTTCATGTAGATATCATTTGTATCATATACTGAATTCCAGCTGTACGAGCAGTGTACACTACGTCTCTCATATATCCTGCGAACAGCTTACGGTCGGACGGACAGTCACTAGGTATACCGTGTTATGGAGATGCTGCCAATTCTGTAAATTTTGTTAGTAACTAGCAACTACACACTGTGCTGCAGGCGACGTCCAGGCCCTACATCGGGGCCAGAGGGGGGTGTTGGAACTGCATAAGCCTAACAAAGACTATCCAGGGACATGAAAGCCCCTGAGGGAGTGGGTAGTGGGTGGCCCAGTAGTCAGAAGCGATGGAGATGATAAATTCCTCTCCTCTCTGAATGGGAGAGAAGAGGGGAAAAGTGGTGATTGTTCTCTCAGTGTTGATGTCATCCTAATTAGGAAATAATTTCCAGGAAGAGGAAAATAAAATTGCGGAGGATGATCCGTTAGTTCATTATTTAAATTGAATTGAATTGTAATCAATTTGATTTTTTGTTTAAGTGGTACAAAAAACAGCCATACACAGCGTTAGCTAAGATGCCAAAACAACCCCTACCACGGACCAGGACCACAACAGCTAAGCAGAAAATGCCTAAGCTACGAACAACAAATAGGTGGAAAAACAGCTCCTATCACACGTCAACCCCTTGTACAGATGAACCAAAAACCTCCACAGACAAGCAGCAAAGAAAACTCCACCAGTAACCGTGTACCAACACCAAGGAAAACCAAAAAACATAGGAAAGAATCCTCTCCCAACCAAAATACAACCCTTTAACCTATGGCGATGGGTGTGCAAAGGGCCCAGAATGCCAAACCATAGGCATCTATGAGAACTCCCCTTGGGAAGAAGAGCAAAATAGTGCAGGCCGAGGCACTGAGTGGAGTAAATGTACCCCCTGACCAGCCGGGTAGGGAAGAAACTAGAGGGGAAGAACCTCAATCCGCCGAAGTATGGCAACCGTGGAGGATGTGTGGTACCAGTGGGATATCCCCAGAGGTCCTCCGGAAATGAACGACAGTGGGGGCTGTCTGGTCCCAGCTGTGGGCAGTAAGGTGCCAGCCAGAGACAGTGGGGCAGTAGTGTACTAGCAAAGGAGTAAGGTGATGACACCGGGTACCATCAGATGGAGAGACGTGGTAGTAGGGTACCAGCCGATCCAACAGTGGTTGGGAGAGAGGAGAGCTAATCCAGGAGACCACACAGCGGTCGAAATTGTGTCAGTGTCCGTACTAGGCCTGCTCTATTATCAATACAGCAGGTGTCTTACCATGTCTCCCCCGTAACCCTTTATTTACTGAGTGATAGCGTCACTTAGTGGATGGGATACCACTACCATGTTGTAAAGAGGGGACAGTGGGGAAATCAACTGAAGCCTGCTAGAAGACCGGACCCTACAAGAAACCCCGAGGCCAGAGGGAGAAGAAATCCTAAGATCCCTTACGGCGAACTGTAGTCCCAGCTGTCTGCTGAGTAGAAAGCCATAACAGCCAACCGTGCAAATTCTAAGCAAGGTGCCTAGCAAAGCGGGGAAAGGGGAGAAGGGCCAGCATTGTGAAGAGTGTTGGAAGCGAGCATGGGAGGCAACAAGGCTATCCAGGGGCCTGAAAGCGCCACAGGGAGAGGATAGTAGGTGGCCAGATGGCCAAGAGAGATGGAGATGATAAATTCCTCTCCCCTACGAAGCGGAGCGAAGTGGGAAAAAGTGGTGATAGTTCCCTCAGTGTTGAGTTGCTCCCAAATAGGAAATAATTTCCAATGCGAGGAAAATAGTAGTCGTGGAGGATGATTACTTAGTTTATGATATTTTCCCTAATATATACTGATAATATTATGATACTATCACTTTTATACCATAATGATATATGAAATATATAAAATATACTACTTTACTTCAATCATAAATATTTATTATTATAATAAAACAATCTTATCATAAATTAATTACATGAAAATTTTATTCAAAATAAGTTTGTAATAGTTTACATATGAGTATATAAAGCTTAACTAGTATGCTATTGTCGTATTATAAGAAAATGTAATAAAATAATTGTTTAGATTGAACTGCATCTAGTAAATTTGATAGAGTAGGGAAAAATATAAGAACAGGAATCTTATATAAGAACATACTTAATTAATATAGTTAATATAAAGACTAATTTTGAAAATAATTTTCTGAGGTGTGGAATAGCATTAATTGAGAAATATATTTGAATTAAAATTCCACATATCTACTGCCACTCGGCTAAAGTCTTTGTGATAGAGTATTTTAGATTTGTCAGCATATCTCGCCTTACCAAAATTGAATACCTTGTTTGCATGATCAGATTATTTTCCAATCTACAACAATATTACCACTTCGTTTCTCCTACCGTAACCATATTGTTTCTTATTTAAGGGAGTGATACAGCCTGTTTCAAAAGGTTAAGCGATCTGGAAAGCAGAAATATGCTATACCTAAAAGTCAGCGAAAAACTAAACACGGACAAATGACCAACACGGATAAAGGGATGATTATCGCATTTTTCTATTGCCTGCGGAGCATTTTTCATGTTGCTCAGGTTATTGGATGCCCTAGGGCAACTGTGAAAAGCATTCTGGTCTGGGCTACAGAGTGTGTGTCATGGGACAATTTACCATGATCCGGCCACCCTCCTGTTCTCACTCAATCCCAGTCTTGCACAATTGTCCCACCTGTAAAATTGAACTCGAAGAGCAATAGAAAGGATTTCGGAGACGGATAGTCTTCTGCAGTGTCCTTGGCTAGAAGTGAGTGATAGTTCATGATGCTACAGGCTTATTATTTTACCAGCTAGTAAATTTCTAGTTGACGGTGTTCTTAGAGAAGTAAATCTGAAAAAATGGATAGCAAAGTCAAAGCTGAGGTTGAAGCAAGAGCGTATTGTAAAGAGAATGAAGTGGGCCACAGTCCATCAAAATTGGACAGAGGAAGATTTTGAGGGGGTGATTGGGAATGATGAATGGAGTACGGAGAAGTCAAGAGATATTAGTCTGCAGTTGGACTTTAGAAAGCTAGGAGAGAAGTGGCTTTCAGACTGAATTTTTCCTGAAGAGAAGGATCGGGGAATATTACTGATAGTTTAGGGTGTTTTTGCAATGAGACTAAAGATCTAGTGGTACCTATTCCCAATACTATCTATAAGACCAGGCATGTTAAACTACTGTGAAGACATCTTGTTCCTGTTATTCATCTAATGATTTCCTATGGTATTCATGATTTCCTCTTTCAACAGGATAATTCTCTTGTTCACAAGGCTTATAGTATTATGCATTTGTTGGAGGTAAACAATATTGATGTTATAGAGCACCCACCATGCTTCCCAGATTTGAATCCTATTAATCATGTATGGGTAGAGCTTAAAAAGCACCTACATCAGCAGTATTCCAGAATATCTGATACCCAAGGGGGAAAGGAGGATGTAAGGAGGAGGCTGGCTCAGGTTTTTCCCTTGGTGTAGGATACAATTCCTGCTGAGTTTTTTGAGAAGTTGTGGAAATCAATGCCAAACAGGGTGGCAGCTGTTCTAGAAGCAAGGGGAGGATATATAAAGTATTAACTGACGTAATGAAAAATCTATTTTATTTTTTTAAATTTAATTTCGTATTCTTATTGTAACATGTGTACCTGTTCTGACAACCTGATACTATTGTTAGTGGATTTCCATCGTTAGTGCTTTGTTGTGTTGACTGGAATTCCAGCATTTAATTTATCTTGCATTTGAGTTATTTGATTACCAAGATGTCAAGTACTGGAATGGTTATGGAGCGGTAGGGAAGAGGCTGGAGGATTCAGGGAAGATGTCAGGATTCCAGTAAAGGTACAGAATTGGTAATGATTAGTAATTCAGTGTTATTTTAGGAGAAACCGGGTGAAGGAACTCATGTATTTAAGATACCACTCTTTTGACTAGCAACAGAGCCAGACTTTGGACAGACACAGATATAGGAATATGCTTTGTGGAACAGCATTTTCTTGTTTCTCTCTTGTTCCCAGCTCTAGTACCTGGCTATCATTCAGGCTTCTTAGCCTGGCTCTCTACTTATTCTTCCTGAGAACTTAGGGATAATGGGACTACCGCTTTGCTCCATTGAATACAATGTACACAGGCTACCACCTGTTCCATTTTTTTCACTTCAACAAGACACTGTTGAACAAGACCCCAAGGTAGGATCAATTACTCAGACGTAATCTTGAAAGACTAGTCTAGTAGGCATGGCAGGAACAAGAGGTGCGGCTTAGTTGCTACATTCACAATTTCAGAATGAAGTGGATTAAGAAGAGCCAGGTCCTGAAGGACTTCCAGACCACCAAGCAGATTAGGATTCCCAAGAAGAGAGAAATCTGTAGAACCTAAACAGCCAGGAACTGGATCAGGAGTACAACCCAGCAACCTTGATACAGACTCAGAAGAAGGCCTCACTGCAGAAGAAATCCTCCTAGGAGCGACCGAATGCTTAGGGGCAGAAGCTTTTAGCAGAAGACTTGCAGGAAGTATCCCAGTAGAAGTACTGAAAGAACTTACTGGTAGAGCAAGTACCAGAACACCCTCTAGCCGTTTTCCAGAATTGTTACCACAATCACAATCAACTAAAGGAAAAGGGGAAGCTCCCAAAACTTGACAACTATCACCCACATAACCACCACCTCCACCACAGGCCCTATTGCTATCTCATATGGCAATGGCTGATAGTAGTCCAAAGATGAAATTCTGGCAACCCTGCAAGTTTACAGGAGAAGGAGATGACCTCAAGCATGACAGACTCAAACAATGGCTGAGAGAAGTCAAGAAAAACTTTTCTAAGAATGAAATCATTGACGCAACTGAAGATATGGACGATTACTATCGTGTATTTACAGAAAGATGTGTATTTATTTTATTTAATTTAGTTTTATGTTTTGTTTAAGCGGTACAAAAAACAGACATACACAGCGCAAGCGAAGATGCCAAAACAACCTCCACCCAGGACCAGGACCACAACAACCAAGCAGAAGACCCCTAAGAGATGCATAGCAAATAGGAGGAAAAACAGCTCCTGTCAAGCACCCTTCCCGTATACAGAGGAACCAAAAACCCTCCAGAGACATGTAACATAGAAAAGTCCCACGGCAACAGTGAACTAAAGGCCAAAATAAACCCAAATTACATAGGAAAGAACGACCACCTAAGAAAATATAATACCTTAACCAGAGGCGATGGGCGCACAAAGGGCCCAGAACGCCAAACCACAGGCATCTATGACAACTTCCCTTTGGAAGAAGACTAAAATAGCACGAGCAGAGGCACTGAGTCGAGTAAATATACCCCTTGACCAGCCGGGTAGGGAAGAAACTAGAGGGGAAAAACCCCAATCTGCTAAAGTATAGAAACTGTGGAGAGTGTGTGGTACCAGTGGAATATCCCCAGAGGTCCTCTGGAAACGAACAACAATGGAGGCAGCAAGGAGCCAACTCGCGGCAACAAGGTACCAGCTAGGGATAGTGGGGCAGTAGGGTGTCAGCCAAGGAGTGAACTGATGGCACCAGGTGTCATCAGGTGGCGAGGATTAGTAGTAGGGTACCAGCCGATCCAGCCATGGTTAGCTGAGAGGAGGGCTAATCCAGGAGACCACAAAACTGTCGAAATCGTATTCATGTCTGTACTAGGCCCTCTGAAGTATTAATACAGCTGGTGTCTTATGGTGTCTCCCTTGTAGTCCATTTATTCTATAGGAGATAAACTCACTTAGTTGGTGGGATACCACCACCATGCTGCAAGGGTTGAAGTACGGGGAAATTTACTGAAACCAGTTTGAAGACCAGACCCTACTAGAAACTCTAAGTCCAGAGGGAATAGAATTCCTAAGATCCCTCAAGGCAAACTGTAGTCCCCGCTGTCTGCTGACCAGAATACCGTAAAAAGCCGACTGTGCAAGTGCTAAGCGTGGTGTCTAGCAAAGTGGTGTAGGATGAGGAGAGCCAGCATCATGGAGACCGCTGGAAGCGAAGAGGGTATTCCTATAGTCATCAAGGGGCCTGAAAGCTCCAGACCGCATGGATAGTGGATGGCCAGATGGCTAAAAGAGATGTAGATGATAGATTCCTCTCCCCCCTGAAGGGGTGAGAAGAGGGAAAAAGTGGCTATAGTTCTCTTGGTGTTGAGTTGTTCCCAATTAGGAAATAATTTCATGAAAGAGGAAAGTAGGAGTCATGGATGATGTACAGAAAGACATGTACAATATGACTAATATAGACTGGCAGAAGAACACAGAGATACTACTAGTACACTAACTTTGGATCGCTTTAGAGCCTAATTTCAGCAGCTGTTTGAAGTCTTGACAAACACAGACAATGACTACCAGCAATGGCAAGTAGTAGTACAAATGAAAGGTAGAAAGCCTAAATGAATATCTAAAATAGCCATAGTGCTGCAGAATCTCAAAGCCAGCCTGCGTAGAGACACATATCAACCTATGCACAAAGAGAATGATTTCTGGAAGCAATGGATACACGCTAACATCATCGAGTAGAACTCTAGATCAGACTAGAAGAACACTGTACTACTATGGTAGCTGTGGCAGAAAGGTTTGATGCAACCCTATACAAAGAAAACAGATATGGTACTTGTGGCAGCTCTAGCTTTGGAAATAGCAGTAAGGCTGTTAAGATCAAACAAGACAATACTCAAATACGCATACATGAGAAAGGAAAATGAATAGGGAAAGCACCGGCCAAGAAATCAAGTAGTAGTAAGAAGCCGAGTCAGGAAGAAATGGAGAGATGAAAGAGGGATGGTGCCTGCTTCTACTGTGGGCAAAGCAGAGATATGATAAATGAATGTGCTTAGAAAGAAATCAAAATAAACCCCAATACTATTCAGGAAGATGACACCAGTAAGAGCAACCAGCCATAAGAGCAAAAAAGCGATGATACTGGAGAATTAGGTGAAGAAAACACTATCGTTACCTATAAAACATCAATTAGCAAGCCTACACAGACCACCTTCCCACTTCAAGCACAGGAATTCACAGTACTGGTAAACAGAAAGCCCGCCAGGGTTTTAGCAGAGACAGGAACTATGGGAGAAAACCTGATAGGCAATCGATTCACAACCACACGCAACATCCCCTACATATTGGAAAGAACTGATACATCACTTAAGATAGCTGTACAAGGATCATGATCTACCAGGAACCACTCAGGCCAGGTATAACTTCAAATATGACCAAGCTCCCCATAACCCAAATGATGATAGCTCCTGTAGCAGACTATGACATGCTAGTAGGAATGGACACCCTAGCGCAACTCAGAGCTAGGATATGCTGCAGAGCAACTAGTCTCTATTCATGTTAGGAATATGGATTGCCAACATACCCCTCTGGCCCCGATAAAGGGCCTGGACATCGCCTACAGCACGGTCTGTAGTTGCTTGCTACCAGCAAAAATGGCGAAATTGGCTGCCTTTCTGTAACACTGGATACATTGTCGCCGTCCATCTGACTGGAAGAGTTTTGCAGGATATATGGGAGGGGTAGTGAGGCTTGCTCATACGACTGGAATCAAGTGTATGGTACATAAAGTACCTGGATGAACAGAAAAATCCACCGAACAATATTAAGACATTGCTGTTCACGTTGACTGACGATAAATAGTCATTGGTTTGCAAGAACAGAGGTGAGTTGAGGAGACGTAGCTGCAAGAACATCTTGCTAGGCAAATCAGAGAAGTGATGGAGTACTAAGCCTACCAACTCTATGTAAAGATAATGCAGTCATGTCTCTGTGTTGCCACTGGCGTCTGATGTTGAGTCTGATCATCTCAATAACAAAGGAGCGACTAGTATGTTCAGATTAGGGCGGCATATTTCAGACTATGTTCATAGGGTAAAGGCGTTGATAGCTTTCGACAGGCGGCATCTTGCACACCCATAGGAAGACGAGGTTATAATAGGCAATTGACCAGATGCTAGGAAAAATATTCTGGGTCTACGGGTGTTTGCACTCAGGTTGATAAGACAAATGTTGGGCAGTTGTCACCAAGGAAGGAATATAGTTAGTATCGGTATTAGATGTACCGGCCATGGAGACTAATGCGGGATATGAATATAAGAGTTCCACCCTAACTATGAGACAAGACAGCAACGGAGAAGAGATCTTGTCAATATAACAAGTTATTATCTACATTTCATACTCTTAGTAGTTGTAGTGAATTAAGTCTTAGCATCGACAATTATTAAGCCTTCCTGACATTACTCCGTTATCAAGTACCTTAACACTTAACTTTACTCTACCGAGCTCGTAGTTGGTTACCTGTAACACTATATTGATAGTCTCTCTGTCACTGTGGCATAATCGACAAAGATAATATCATCTAATCTTGCTTATACTTGCTATTATCCTTGGTTACCATATGTTCTTTATCATATAGAACAAGCCAGCTACACAAGAGCTACCTGAACCACTTCCGGGATACTTGATGACCCACGAACACAAGGGTGAAATTCACAATTTTGAACCAGGTACCCAGGGTCGCATTACACTAGCTTTTTTTTTTATTTTTTATTTTTTTTTTCCATCATATGTTTATGGATTATGGCCCAAAAACATAAATGCAGCTCGCGCTATGGCATACAAAAAGCCTTAATTCCAACGCAGTAACAAATGAAATAACAAAACTCAAATAACGCAACCAATCCTTCAATATGGGAAAACACAATCCCTAGCATAGCCAACAATGACTAACACAAAAAGTAAAGTAACCTCAAACCAAAACAACAGCCCAGTCCAAGGAGAGTCATAAGTAAAGAAACCCATCATCATAATCACTACCCATAGCCGACGCCATGGGCATCCAACAACGATAATAGCAAATAAGTAAAGACGAGCTGGAAAAATAAACCCTCAAGGCCTCAGGAAAAAAAAGCAGGGGAGGAGGACGAGTGCCCCGGCGAGCCAGGTGGAGGCGACGCAGGTGGGGAGACAGAGAACACGGGAGGGATGCTGGGCGGGAAGCCAGTAGCCGTGGCGGAAATGTAACGGGCCAGGTTGATGATAAGGAGGGCCGAGGACCAAACGGAGGCTTCAGGCGCCAGACTGGAGATAACCTGAAGGTGGGATGCTCTTTCCTGGGCCTTAGCCGGGCAGTGAAGAATAGCGTGATCGAAGGTCTCCTCGGTTTCCTCGCAGAAGGGGCACAGGGTGGAGGCGTCACGGTTGGACCAAGAGGTGTGAGCAGTCAGGTAGCTCTTGCCGGCCCTCATCTGATGAAGACGGCCAGCTGAGAATTTGGGTAAACACATGAAGGTGTGAGGAGCGAAGGAAGGAGGGAACTTATAGGAGGGGGGGGGGCAGCAAGGCAGCCCAGGAGGCGAAGGTGGAGGCGACAACCTTGGACTTAAGGGAGCCATATGGTGGAGCACCCGCCGGATCGTACGGGCGGGGGAGTAGTAGGTGAGGGGAGGCAAGGGGGAGTCTATCGGGCAGAATGTCTTTGATAGAGAAGGCGATAGTGTCGAGGGGGAGGTGGCGACGGAAAGGAGAGGGGGCAGTGGACCAGAGGCAGGGACGGTAGGAACCACGCAGAGGGGCCAGGAGGTGACGGTGTGAGGGGGCGCGCCAGGCGTCCCAAGTAGGGACACGCGGATCGAGGCGGGCAGACGGGGGGTTGATATGGGGCGGGAAGCAAAGTAACCGGAGGGCAGCTAGCTTTCTTTTATGCTGCAATGCTAGGGAGATTGGGGGGAGGGAAGCCTCGCGGTAGAGGATAGTGGGGGCGGTAGCCCTGAAACAGTTGGTGATCCATTGAAGGACCTCGTGCCAGAAGGAGTCAAGTTTGTGGAGGATCTTGGCATTGGGGATAAGGAGATCAGCGCCGCAGGTGAGGACAGAAAAGAGAAGTCCAACAGTGAGTTTCCGACAACACCAGGGAGAAAGACCCTTTCCAGCGGGGCTGAGCCACTTGACTAGTGCGAAGGAAGCCCAGGCCAGGGCCAGGCGCCAGTGGAAATGTGCGGAGGTTTCCAAGGAGGGGGTGAGCCAGTAGCCGAGCCATCGCACCTCTGTGGTTGGACTGAACAGGAGGGAGTTGATTGAAATCGGGGCGTGGCAGATGGAATTATGGTCCCTGGAAGTGCGCCAATGAATAAGCTCAGTTTTAGGAACTGAGAAGAAGACTCCCAGAGGGGCTGCACGATTGCTGAGGGTGAGGAAGGCGCCCTGTAGGAGCCTGATGTTGGAGCCGTAAGAGGAAGAGCCAACCGTGATGGAAAAATCACCAACGTAGGAAATAACAACACCAGGGGGGATGGAGATGTGAAGGCGAGAAACATAAATGACCAACAGAAGAGGGGAAATTGGGGAGCCCTGGGGGGTTCCCACAGACACGGGTGAGAATATACCAGGAGCGCCTTGGAAAATGAGACGGCACTGGCGGGAGGTGACAAAAGAGGAGATCCTGGAGAACATGTATTTGGGAGTGGAGAATTGGCGGAGCATAGTGCACAGTTGGTTGGAGTTGACATTGTCGAACCCACCCTTTACGTCGAGGAAGAGGGAGGAGACCTTAAGGCCGGTGGACTGGAGGAGGCGGATTTCGTGCTGGAGGGTGGCCACTGCGTCGTAGCAGCTGAGCCCGGCCAGCAAGCCACGTTGGTGGAGGTTGAGGAGGGGGGTAGAGCGAGAAAAGGCTGTGAGGCGGTACGCAACAATTCTGTCCAAGATCTTCGAGACCGTTTCCGGGAGGACAATGATGCGGAACGAAGCCGGAGTGGAATAATCAGGCTTGCCAGGTTTGTTGAGGACGATGCCGTTTGCCTTCTTTAAGGAAGAGGGGTGTAAGCCATGCAGGAGGAGGGGGGTGAGAAGCGATGGGAGGA
>QLOI01000890.1:0-27108 GCA_003313605.1 Tuber umbilicatum
GAGGGTATTATAGGGAAGGGTGGAGGGGGTGGGTGCGGAGGTGGGTGCGGAGGTGGATGCGGAGAGAACGGCGCAAGGAGGGTATCAGCCCGGATAGGTGGGAGCGTTGATGGAGCACTGAGACCGATAATCTGATTATATGGGATAGGGGATTCTCTTGCTTAGTATTCGTATCTCCACCTTCCCCTTGCGCCCTTTTTCCAGAAGTATCCCAACCAGCCGGACTCCCCTCATCCAAAAAGAAGAGCTATTAGAAGTAGATGGATAAACATCACCCCAAGCTGGAGCCACAACAAGAAGTCTGCGTAATATAGGGGTATTCAAGGCGGCAATTTACCTCATTTGCCAACTCATTCAACTACTCTCGCCCCTCCTCATCCTCCTCCGGATCGGCATCCCCAACGCCAGCCCCCAGGCGCCCACATAAGGATACTCTTCATTCGATCTCCTATGTATTTCAGTTCCATTCTCCACCAAAAAGCTCCGGATTGCATCAGTCTTGTCGGGGCGCTAGGGCGATGTTCCGATTGAGCACGGGAGCGGCACCACGGAGATAGGCTTGTGGTTGCTTGTGCCAGCGCAGGTCCTTGGTTGACCGTGCGGGGAGAGCGGATTTGCCGAGATGGGGAGAGGAGGGCGGAAGTGCTCGGTGTTGTATCTTCAGAGTTAAAGACAGAGGGGGTCGAAGTGGAATACAAGCACCCGCGGTCAGTGCTATAGCGCCCCACCTACTTACCCGCGATTTAAGCTCAGTACCGGCACTATACATCGTAGTAAGTGAAGTTTAATTTGTAACGAGTGATAGTGAATGATGCGCACCTGCACCACCCAATGAAATTTCTTGAAAGAAAAAAAAAAAGAACAGCGACTGTTGGAATTAACCACGCCCAGAGACTACATACCCCAGTCCAGACGGGGCCGCGGGGGCGCAGGGCATGACCGCGTTTATGCTGGGTATTTTGGGACGGGCAGGGCGGTCTGCTTGAATATACTGTAGAGTACTCGGTTCTAGGACAATCTCTAGGACTGGATTTTCTACCAGCGATACCCCTGGGAGATTCACGAGGGGGCTCTTCTCCTCCTCTCTGTCATGTTTTAATTTTCACGAGGAGGATTTGGGGTTTGTGTCGTGGTATTTTGAGTTCGACGTTCGGATGTTTGCTGCGGTATAAATCGTGCGCTCAGACTGAGGTCGTGGGATATTGAGAGTGTGATTGGGTCTGCGGAGTTGTATGCCCCCCAAACCATTTATGCGGCTGCCGTGATTGCCTGTGATAGTTGGCTGAGATGGGGGAATGTTTGTCAGAAATGCTCAGTACGAGTATCACATTGGTGGGCCGGATACGGTATATAAATTTAGAACCATGACCTCACAAATTGTATAAAAGCCGGATAGTTCATAAACCCTTATGACACTGCTTGAACAACAATAAACCATGAGCACAAAAAAAACATACAAACCTCCTACAACTCCTCTAACAATCTAATACATTATCAAGAAAAGAAAAGAAAAAAATCCGAGAATAGAACGTAATATTGGCCCAAAATCCAATTCATAAATCAATAAATCATAAACCGCCGATCTGGAAAATAAAGGGAAAATAATTTTAGACCCTATCATCGTTTCCCGAAAGCCCCTCACCATTCCCGACCCCGCTAACACTAGAGTCCGGAAAGCTATCGTGACTGGGTCGCAGCTTCTTCCCGCCACTCCCACCACTCGCAGCATTCTCGGCCTTCCGCCTGCTTCCGCCCCACGCCCTCCTGCTGCGGCTGTCCTTCCTCCCCCTCAACCAACCCCGCAGCGCCGGCAGGCAGACCGTCAACTGACTGGACGTAATCTCAATCAGCGCCCACAGCTCGTAGGTGTGCACGATAGGCGCCTTAGCGTCCTTCTTGATCTTCGGAAATATGATTATGAACCTAGCCACCGCGGCAAAGATCGACAACCCGCCGATCAGGAAGACAATGGTCAAAGCCACAGCCTGTCTGCGCCCCATCTGCAGAGTGTGCAGGACCGAGAGCGGGACAGCGAGGATGAGCATGTCGGTCGCGATATTCATGAAGCTCCAGAGCGGGAGGGTGGTGGAGTTCCCCGTGGCCGAGCAGCCGCGGAGCGGGTCGAGCGTCCAGTTTGTCCAGATGGGACGGCACCAAAATGTTTGTAGGAGCATGGTGAAGACGTAGGTGCTCGCGGTGAATGCGGTCACGAACATAAGGTAGTATTTCAGATTTTTGGAGAGGTTCGTGAAGAGATGGTAGTAATAGACTACGAAGGCGCCTTTGGCGAACCACATCGCCGAGAAGACGAGGTACCCGCAGAGGAACGAGAGCTGGGGAGCGAAAGTTAGTCGGTCACTCCGTCACATCCTAGTACGGGGAAGGGGGGCTCATACCTTTGGAGAAGTTTCTTTGTCGTGAAGCGATAACTTGTGAGTCCTGGCCTCGATCTCCTTGGAGTACTTCCATGCGTCCGTTGTGATGGCCGCTATTCCGAAAAAGAAGGAAGCGCAGATTAGGCAATCGGAAATGACGATCGCGGGGCCTTTCAACCTCTGCTTTCTATGAAGGACCAGTCTGATGACCAGGATGGCAAAAACAAGAGAGTTTAACCCCCACGTGAGCGCCAAAAGGCCCTCGGTGGAGATTGGAACATCGACGTGGGGGTGGGACATATTAAATACTAAAGGTAGTTGAGAGTATGGCAATAGTAGTAGAAAGACGATAGTAGAATAGTAATCTAGGGAATCCGGTTCTAATGCTGCGAGCCGCTAACTAGCCGATTCTGAATACTGAAACGATAGAGGGAGATCCTCACTTTATAGGAGAGTTCCTTCTAGACCAATTGTCCCATTCGACTAAAAAGTCCCCAGCTCATACTGGCGGCGGGGACTGTGTATCCAAGAGCACAGCAGACGTACCGCCACCCAACAATGACACCCAAAAGTGGTTCCCCGCAAAACAAAAGAGCCTCCACCTTCGAGAAGCGGAGGCTACTCGAGTAACTTACGGCGCTTCCGCATGCACCTACACTTACTTTTCCGAACCTAATAATAAGCGGCATATAAGACGAACGAACAAACGGGTATCATAACCTTCTTTTCATCCCAGCAGCCGCAGCCTTACAAGCACTGTGGGGTTGTATTTCACTTTTGCATTACTCGTAGAGTACTCGGGTAGCACTATCATAAGCTAAAGATAGAAACTCCGCACCCAATCAAGCCCGGATCCGATCCATATCCCTGCAGGTTCAGTCAAGAGTTAGAAGTTGCCAAGCCGCCTGACCTAACAGTGCATTACCGTGCATATGGGAATAGCCGGTCCCAGGAGGAGAATTCTTTTTTTTTCTCTTCCACTCAATGGCGGTGGTCAGATATGGTTGCTTAAGCAGCGTGCATCATCGCCCGGCGGAAAGAGAACTGGCTGTCGGAATGTGCTTTTGCCACAGATCAAAATTCCGCTAGGAGCCGTATCATACTGTAATTTACTAGTACTAGCACTTGTAAATGCAGCACTGTACTGTATTTGTCAAACACCATTATCAGCTCTCGGAGCATTCCACTTGCACTCTCACCCGCAGCGAAGTGTTCGCTCGAATAAAACACAGCAACTGTTTGAGATAGGTTAGCTCCTATTCTCGGAAAATGAACTATCTACCGGTACGTACCGTAGATAATACGGTATCCGGTGCCGCATGTCTAGGATAGTAGATAGAGCAATACAACACCGATATCTCGAGCATGGAGAGTATTCCTTGGTTGTTGATACCCACTGAAGGCTCCCGCCGGGGTCTTCGAGAAGAAGCTTAATTAGTAACTACTTTTTCTACTGGGGCCACCAATTGAGCCGGTGACATCGGGAGGATCCGTCGTATATACAAGTAGGTAGTAAGAAAAGAGACCCACCCGGATTTCCCCTTTGCGAGTTATCATCGAGTTCCCCCTGACCAGCCGAGTTTAGCCTTCGCCGCCATCTCTAAATTGAGAGTAAGGGCCTGTTTGGATATCATGATATTCCAGGGATTCTGGAGTAAACTCTGAAAATCTCAATATATCATGTCGAGATGTCCGCTTCTCTGAGATCGTAACCCCCGTCACGCCCCGGGAATATCCGAGATCTGAGTTTCACTTAGGTACGGGTCTCAAGTTTTGTAGGTTCTACGAACGGAGTGTGTGCTGGTTGCAGGGGTAAAGGCAGCACACTTCGCTTGTGGAATCTACAAAACTTAGGCACTGTACCTTAGTGTGTCTTGAGGCTAAAGTTTCAAGGATTGCACATAAGCGAGTGCAACACCACATCCTTCACGCGAATTTAAGTCTCCGGTTGCACGCTACGCATCCCGCTTCAAGCCTACCTTACTTCGAACTTCCACCAATGGTATTATTTTTTTCAAGCACCAATAAAATAAAATACCTGAGACCCCAATCTCTCGATTCCTATTTGAAATCTATGGGTTCCGATTCTCCTAGATTTCAATCTCTGGGCATCCAGGCAGGCTCCAAGACGCCTGCATAGTACTGGTGTCTTCCCAATTCCGTATGCCATTTGCCGCGGAGAATTCCAGGTGCCTACCCGCAAACAGACCACCTTTACTTCCAGGCGCCAGCCCAGATGTACCACCCCTCTCCTCAGTGGGGCCATCGAGAACAGAATATGATACCGGTACCCGTACGAGTACGGTGCAATATTTGCGGATCCTTAAAGTAGCAGGAACCCCATGTCCAACTGGCCACAAGGCCAAAAAAACAGCCTCAATTGAGTCAAATTGATACTTGCGCAATACAAGGGTTGCATCAAAAAGCCTATCCCAAGTACCGAAAGTAGAAAGATTTATCGATTAGGTACCAAATTTTTAGCACGTCCCACCCCACTAACCAACCTCCTCATCTTGCGGTCAATCCCCCCCNNNCGAACCTCAGAAGTGATCCGAGCTTGAGGCGCCGTCGAGTACCACAAGGTTTTTTCAATGCCCCTTCTCCCCCGCCTAAACCTACATTACCAGAACTTGAGCAGAGAAAGGCAGACGAGTCCTACACTAAGATTGGCAGATCGATTCTTGCCTCGTGGTACAAATTTGTACTTGTGCGTGGGCGGGAATCCCCGCAGCCACCACATTAGCCTAACCACCCACACAGCTAAATACGCGCTTCCTGAAATACTCCTGCAAGTAAGCAGTGCTAAATGTTTGATGTATGGAGGATTGGCCGATAGCTTGATATGGGAGGATCCGCCGATTCATGAGAAAAACGTCACAGGCCGTCTCGTGGTCTATGATACAAGGCATAGTTTACTGTTAACCTCTGCAGTGTAAGCCCTGATCTCACAACCTATCATATTAGCAAAACGGCGTAACCTCCTCCGCAGACTTCCCGTAAGTCCACTAACGAAGGCCAGCGAGGAGCCTCTTATCGCGTGGAGTGACAAGAACTGCTATTGCTACCTCTTCTCCATGAGTGCGGCCTCCCAATATAGCTTGCAGAACTGCACGAAAAGGGCAGTTTAATCCACCATGAGAAGTTCTACCTGCAGCTATCCAAAGGAATGGAAAGAAAAAGGAGAAATGCGGAATACCGTGCGATTATGTCCGAGTGAGCGAGCCCTAGCTCACCTTGCATATTGGCAACTAGCAAACGGCCCAGACTGCAACGGGCTCCGCGATAATCTCGTTTGTTTGTCATCCCAAAGTCACGGATCCCCCTTCCAGCACTTAAATCACCCTTTAGTCCATACAACGCAAGTGACTAACGATCCTTTGTCGTGTATCCAATGAACAATCTAGGCAGCCAGCAAAAGAATCTCCATTATGCGGGTAGTCGGCGCCCAAAGGCTATGAACGCTAAGTTACCCTCTTGTTATTCGATAGTACAAGAACTGCGTTCTTACAGGCACAGCATTAATATCAAGTAACTATTTGATACCTCGCCCTGCCACGATCCACCACTGGGATATGTGATACTTTTCAAGGATTCAAGAGTCCATCGATTCAAGAGTCCATCAGTGTTTGTGCGTATTATTCCCGAGTAATGGATGAGGAATCCCACAGCATGCAAATTATAATCCGGCAAATAGTTCCACTGAGGCTTCATCAACTAGTTATCCCTACAAACCTCGTACCCAGATCCCATCGCGGACTCGAGTTCCGCAGACTGAAAAGGCTACGGCGGCTGTAAAAAAGTGTACTGGTACCTAGTCTTAGTACCTATAGCCAGTTACGATCCAGAATTCTGGCAGAGAGAGAGAGGGTGCTTCGAAGGTCAAGGACAAGTTCCAACTTTTGAGATCTAGTTCCACCTGTGACTGATTAGCATTAAGCCTCTTCACCCTCGAGGCCCTCTCTGCGTCAATTCTGCGCACCTCAGCACTAAACGCCCTGAAAATTCACCCTAGACCACCGAAGACACTAGCTAAGTATAGTGGTAGTGAAGAGGAAAGATGGGCCGCGCCCTAGTGCCAGTAGCAATGCTAAAGATTGGACCATACAATCACTGACCGAGTAATAATTCGTCTGGCCAATTCTATCCAGCATTTCCGGTACTTGAAAGCTAGAAAAAGGAAAACGCAGAGAGGCAAACGGACAATGCGATAATTAGAAACAAGGCGCCATCAGGGAGCCTAAAGGACAGGTACCAACAAGTGCCCCATCCGCCACAGTTATTAGAACCACAAAAAAATCAATTCCCGTATCATACCATGTCTGTTATCCGCAGCGAATCCGTCCCACGCCAGATTTGCCAGGAGGATTCTTGGCGAAGCCACGGCCGCCAGCAGGCCAATTTGTTACCAGGAACCATAAGTTATTATAGCACAAACCTTCTCTATGAGTTCGAGGCCCGGGCTGTTTGAGTTTCCCCCCATCCGTTCAGGCTGTAAGTTATCGAGCACTCCAGTATGTTCAAAAAAGAAAAGTTGACCTGGTGAGAACGAAAGTCTTTTGTGGGAGAAAGGATGAGTTGGCCGCGGGCGCAGAGTGGGAAGTGGAAGTGTGAGAAGAATCCAACCTCTGTGCCCGATGGGGGTAGTATTTGGCTGTCTCCGTCAGCCCCCTATCCCCGGACCCCCATCTAAACACCCTCAAAAATGGTTAGTGCTTTCCTGACATGCTATAACCTGTGTCATTTGGTTGTGTTGGGTCTCAGTAACTTAGCAAGCTAAACGTATCTTGAGTTGATGTCGCGATATACAGGGCTATTTATGATAGCCCGGAGATAGCCAATTTTACGAGTTTTTACAGTAATTCTCGCAGGAGGTCCTCCCCCCGTAACCAATAAGATTTCTGGCCTCCCCACACCCCGTTTGGATACAGCCGTTCTGTTCTGTCAACTGTCATAAAATGGAACAGTTACGTCGTTGGCCGAGGCCTTCGATTTGTCTATAAATGGCACTCTATTTAGTAACATCAGGGTTACCCGGCCTTGGAACCGGATGGGCAACCACTTGCTATTTACTTGAAAAAGTCTTTTTTGGCCTTTTCCCCGCACCTGTGCTTCTCACCCCCTGCACAATAGAGATACAGATTTTGGATTGGAAAACGTGCAAAGTGGTAGGGGGTTTATTCCCTTCGGCCTGGAACGTCATAAAGTCATCCCCCTCCAAGATTGCTAACCTAGGTACAATCTTATTCTTTTCCTAATCCGCCAATACAACCCAGCCCAGCCACTCAACAATAGCTTGAATAATGATAAGCAGAAAGAAACAAAATAAACACAAGAAACCCCGATTGGGGAGTGTTTTATTAGCCTATCTATCTTGTCGGTATGCACTATGCTAATCCGTTTTCGCTTTTAAAATTTCTATTCTATTCCCAGCAGGCCTCCGAAAAGACCAATGATCCCTTCGTCGGTGTTATTAAGTGCACAATGTCCTAGCAATTAAAACAGCTACCCTGAGGAAACCTCTCGCAACCTAGCAGGTATGCCTAACCTGGATCTACCCTGGGCGTACGGACCAACCGGAATCTTACCGACCGAATCGGACCTTGGTTGGAAGTCATTCTCGAAGACGAGTTCTCTCCGGCTCCTCGCATACTCGCAAGGACCGATTGGCAGAAATGCTATTGAAGGAGTTCGTCAGAAGGTACGGTGGGGGTCATCCTGGGATCGGCGCACGGGATCTAGAATCCTACCATCAAGCCCGTACCGGTCGATGTCAAACACGAACCCGAAGACTTGCTAGTTAGGGTGCAGCCTACCTATCATACCTCGAACTTTTATATTTTCAACCTCCGCCGACTCCTAGGAGATCCCACCTTTCCCCCTCGTCCGGCATCCCGACAACCCTGTCTACCCCTCCCAGACATAGCAGTACTCACCCTTTCAGGCGTCCAGCTCGTCCGCCGTAGCTGCTCCTCGCACCACCCGCGTCGGCGTACCTCGCCGTCCAGCATTGCGGTTATTAGGGACATGTTGTCCGAGGCAGCATGGACGGCGGAGGTAGGTGTGTCGGGAGTAGTTGGGGTGCTGAGGATGGTACGGTAAGGGTGCTGAGAGTGGTGCAGATGTTGGTTAGAAAGTTTTCAACAATAACCCTCATTGGGGGTGGCCCTCACGTTCACTAATCAAGTAGGCTGCCACCCCTAGGAGGCCGGTGAAGAGAGTTGCAATTGCCGCACCATGGTGCTTCATGAATCTCGGTATGAGCTTGACTGTAATTACGTGTTCTCGACGGGCCAGCCCGCCTGTCCCGAGGGTGGACGGTGGTGGACGGGATCAATCGGTCCCGCCCGCTCAGTGCCCATACATTCCCCGTAGCCCAATGAAAAGGACTATGACCTCGCTGTCCCTCATCGGGATTTTTTCATACCGGGTTGGGACTGTGACCTGCGGTCCCCCACAGTCCCCTGTAGTCACCGGCAGTCCCTAGCAATCCCCCACCCTAATTTGTCTTACCTTGCCGGGCCCGACGTTCTCTATAACGATTGCCGTCCTAAGGTTTCTAGGACGAGAGTGGACCGCATTTTGCCATCCCCTCCCGTCCGGGGCTGTTGGCAGTCGCCCCGTCAGGCCCTACGGGGGCCCCGGATTGTTCAAAACACTAGCCAGAAATCAGGTCTGTGTGGAGCGTATGGTGTATTGAACGGGCTTTCCCCCTCGCAACAGCCACATGTCATCTTGGGTATCAAAGATAATAATGAGGATAATAATGCGGGATAAGGATGGGGATAAAAGTGAGACGAGAAGAAGATTTGCAAGAAAGTCTGTATGCCAGCCATTAAGCACTGCATCTCTACAAGATCTTACGCATGCCATGAGGCGTCTGCTTGCTGGAGGGCAACGGGGCAATACCACAAACAACGATTACCCTAGCTATTAGGTAGCACAGATCATTATTCATGATAAAATAACTGATTGAAAACCTCAGGCTACCGAGAGATCAATCGTGACGGCGAAGTAACCCCCTTAGGGGTAGGCGCCAGGTTAAAAACCCAGGGTATTTTTTCCCTCCTCCCTTCTTATTTTGGGCTCGGAGATAGATCTTTGGGTATGAGTAACTACATTCTACCGCCATTTCGAGAACACCCCCAGAACGGCCCACGCAACTCTAAATCGCCTAAATAACCATAACCCTCCCATTCCCCTCCCTCAGCATGTTGAGGCCGAGTCGGTAAACAAGGGCAATAATATTGAACTCAACAGCAGAGCCTCACCACCCCACACAGAGACGGAAAATGTGATTTCTCCGCCTACCGGAAAGGGCAAATTTGTTACGAACTTTGCATCATAGGCCCCCTCCATGCCGTGGACAAGAGCGACAGCTTCTTCTACCAGGCAGTTCGGGCAGTTCGGGATCGGGGTTTCACAGTGTGAGCATGCATGGCCCTGGCGATTTCTGGCCGAGTAAGGGCTCATAGAAATTTCTTTCATTTTCGATATTATATTTTTTTTCCTACTTCTATCATTTTATTCCTAAAATTGTTTACTAACCTTAAAAGCGGATGGGATCGAAAAAAAATCATACATTTTGTCTCAAAATCACTTGTGTGTCAGTGCGTAGTGTCCAAACCCAGTATCAGAAACTTGTAGTGCCCCAGTTAATCATATCGCTATGCATTATCAATAAACCTGCAAGCCAACCCCGCACCGACATAACACAACCACCTCTTGGCACCAATACCCCGGCAGCACTAGTAAAGTTCCAGCACAATGCTCGAATAAGTGCTAACCCACCACTCCGAATACGGAAATTCCCAACATCACAGAACGGAACCACTACAATACCGTAGCGTTAGGAAATCCCAACTCGCCGACTCACCCAAGATACTCACAACAATTCAAATAGCTCAAGGGGTCCACCACAGCACGCGGCGAGACACCCCTGATTCGCCATGTAATTTTGCCGGCCGTTTCACAAAATCCGTAAACAAAGAGACTAGTCGGGATCGTTAGTTCGGGGTTCCAAAGCGCGGGATACTACCAGATTAAAAAAATTTTCAGCACTAATGTTTGCCCTTTTTTCACCCTACCCAGCTTGGCGCTATTATCAGACTACTGGTATCGGTATCATATCCTTACGAGCACTGGCCGGTACCGCATGTACTCGCGGAGAAACTGGCGCGCGGCCGAGCCGAAATCGCGCACCCGGACACAGGAATTGATTGTGAGGGGGCGCTCGATATATCCGCTCTATGGTTGGCCGGGGGATAGGCGGACATGGTCGCATGCGGTACCTCGACTCGGCCGTCCGGGCGCCGACTGTCTCCCGACCACCGAGCTATGCTCCAAACCACCTCCACAGCCGGTATTGAACCACCGGTGGTGCCCTCTATAGATACCGGTATAGGAACTTTTAAGAATAATCGAACAGTGTGCTACAGTACACAACTGTGGTCTGGAATTCCTTACTTTAGAAAGCGCGCGGAAAAAAAAAAAAAAAAAAAACACAGCCCCTCCGAGAAGCATACCATACGAACACAAAAATAGCGCTGGACACTACCCAAAAGAAGCAACTCCAACGACATAGTACAAACTTCGGTTATTAGAGTTTTCAACAGTAAAAAAAATATGGCGTTCCACATTGTTGGTGCACCACTGTAGGTATTATGATTATGGTACGTCTCTAAAGATCGGAAAACATAACCCTCGCTTTCATAAAGATCTGTGCGGGATCAGCGGAAATTATTTTCCGACTACCACTGACACCAGGGTACGGGATCAAGAGCCTCGGACCTCCCGATCTGAGCATGGTGGATCCGCCTATTGACGCATAGAGATAGCTTTCGTGGGGCAGCAAAGCGGTGCGCCGTCCCGACTGCTGCAAGTTTTGCGGCAGCATAATGTGCCGTGCTGATACCAGCACGGGTACAGTACCATTCTAGCATATACGAGTAGTATCGCACTGCATCACGCCGGCGGACATTGTGAAATTCTAATTCCCTGTCAAGTCTTGCGTTGCGGGGAACGGACAGTTCTGTGCCGTACTGTAGTCATGAAAATAATGCGCTGAATAGATTACCGGCGAGCCCAAAGTAGGATGAATAGATTGAAAGCCCCCTATTATCCTTCAAGACAGGGTCAGTGAGAAGGGTAGATGCTTACGCAATATTTCTACAGCACGCTCCAGAAGAAAATAGACTACCGTGAAAACTTGAGCAATTTAAACTGGCTTGTGGCTGCCGCCTAGGAGTTCCCAGCTCTCCAAATAGCCCAAGACGACGTTAAAAGGGACTTGCCCACGAACCCTCCATCAATCAGAAAATTCGAATTTGCTGCATCACCACTCCAGCCGAGTTCCTTGTGCCCGAGTTGCATGCATTGAGAACCAGGGTATTTACTTTACCTTCCTGATAGCAAAAGGCAATGGTCTCACCACTTCAATAATCTTGAGGGTGCAAGTAGAGTTATATCCATCCGTAAATCTAACGTCAGAGATATTCAAAGAGATTCAAGGAATGAATTTTATTGTGACAAAACTATAGGTCTATCCCCGAGAACGGCCCCTCTATGCGCAAACAATACATGAGTATTTTTCAGGCCACAGAAAAAATTCCCAACTAATACGTTGCATAGAGAACGCGAAAAAGAAGAATGAAAACAGAACTGATAAAACGGTGCTAGGATGGAGAACAAAAGAGAAACATCAAAAGACATTCAATTAGTTTCTACCCCCACCAATCCAAACCGGAAACTCCACGAATTCAGTTTTCGCCCTTAACATCAATTCCACCGCGCGGGAGTATCGGTTCACCAGGCTCGTTATGTTGGCCGGCTTCTTCCCTAGCCATGTCGGTGATCCATCTCGCATTAGGCTTGAGAACTTGACCCCTCGCGAGCTTAGCAGCAAGGTAAAGCCAACAGGCAGCATTACCAACGGTCCCGACTTCATCGCTCACACTGGCTTTCGCATACTCGCTCATTTTGGTATAAAGGTCATTGTTGGTGTACAAATCAAAGAGATGATTTGCAACAGCGTCAGTATCTCCAACTTCCACGAGAAATCCAGATTTTCCATGTTGAATCTGCAAAGGAATGCCACCAGCTCTCGTGGCAACGACAGGCTTTCCATGATGCAGTGCCTCGGACACCTTGACTTCGAATCCCTCACGCAAGGATAGCTGCACCACCAGCTTCGCAGAAGTCATCATTGCATTCAGCACTAGAATAAACATTAGATCTGCGCTCATAAATTATCATCTCAGAGAAGAAACTTACTTTGATCGCTTGGACCAATCCTCATGACCACCACATCTTTTGCAATCGCAGCATATCTCGGATGCGCAAGCAATTCCATAGTTTCGGCAAAAACTATCGACGCATCTGGATCATCAATGGCACCATGTCCACAACTAAAACCCGTTAGCACAAAATTACATTCAAAGAGTGGTTACTTCAAAGTAAAGTAGAATTCAACGTACAGTAGCAACTGCGGTGGAAGCTTTCCGGGAACATCTGTGATTATACGAGCACACAATTTGCGGTAAGATTCAATGACATCCGGAATGCCTTTGCTAGGGTCGAATCTCGCGATCTGAGTGATATATTCTCTTGCAGGATAGAGAAGATGGTTCCTGTGAAGCACAAACAGAATCAGCAATTGTATCACGAAACCGAAATTGTTTTTAAGCTCAACTTACATCCCTAGCTCATTGCATGAATTCCGTAGATCGTGATGATAAAATCTCAAATCCCATTCGCGCAAAGGTTTATTAAGCCCATCAAGCCTATATTTATTAGTGCTAGAAAATAACTCGGAGGGAAAGGAAGCACACCAATCAGTGCAAGCAGGCATCAACCCGACCATCGCCAATGGAACATCATGCGGAACAAACTTGTCCACTGGATGACTGATAAAGACATCCGCTTGCTTTACGCAACCCCATATCCACTGCCATACCTGCTCCTGGGGGCTCCCAGGCCGTTCAACAAGGTCGCTGCGAATTTCGATATGAGAACGGTAAATAATTTTGACCTCCGGGCGAACCTTTTTGATCAATGGAATCAGTGCAGGCATCTGGGGGTCATCTATGATAACGACGTCCGCCCCACCAGGAGCAAGAGGACCGCCGGGCGAGAGCCAATAGCGCTTAGCATTTGTCCCAATCCATTCATTGAGTAAAGCTTGCTTTTCCTCATCAAATCTCGCTTCAGGATCCGCCACCCCTTGCAGGATATTGTGGTTTGTCTTCGTAATTCTAAAAGCCTTCGGATTGGGCTTGGGAATATACCTGCCATACACATCAGTAATTAATTATGCCGTACAGATGAGATGAAAACAAACCAATTCAACCTGACACCCAATTCAGAGCAAAACCTAACCAAAGCATGCCTCATCAGAGCCACACCGCCGCCCTGAGGAGTTGCTGAGAAACAGGCTATTGTAGTGGGTGGAGACTGAGGTTCTCCTTCGGTCTGACCACCCCTATACCCTCTTAACTCAGAAGCATACTTAAGAACGGTATTCCAAGTGCCCTTGTGTACGGTATTCTCGTACTCTCTCAAGCCCTCTACCAACCTAATAGTCCCTTGCGCGTCCGGCATCACCTGGTTCCTGAAAGCAATGGCAAGAGCTGGATTATGGTTAGGACCAAAGTACATAACACACTTTCGTGCAGCAGAGTCCGCCTGCTCGTCAACATCAATAGGAATCGATCCGGTATCTTCGAGTGCGACGGGGGCCGTCGTGTGCACTTTTAATGTCATACAGACAACGTCCAACTTTCGCCAGAGATATGCACAAATTCCCGGGCAAATTTCCTCGAGACCATGTGTAACCCCAGCACCTACAAACTTAGCTTGATGTTCGACCGAGTATCCTCCAATCGTTTTAATGGCATATGCCTTAATGAGATCACGGATATCCTCGCCATCCCTAACGGTGAGTTGGTTAATGCAGTAATCAATCGAATACACCCCGTCATGAATTGAGATGCCAATTCTGATGGTCTTATCATCAACCCTAGTAGCGGCCGCACCAATATAAAGCGGCTGCATTGCCAAGTTAGCAAAGAATTTAGAAAGGATGATAGCGGCAGATAGGATAAAGTAATATAAAAAAAAATCCCCCAAAATTTAATGAAAAAATATCACGACAAAAAAAGGTGATGGAAAAAGGTGGGAAGGGGGCAATGGGAAGAAAGCTTACAACAAGCGGGATCCCGGCCCAGACGTTCTCTACAGTCGACAAGCTGATAGACCTCCTTCTCTCCTGAGAAGGAACGGTGTCGAAGGGGTATGTCTGACCGCGGGAAACCTCGGAATCAAGCATGCTCGATGAATATAATGAGAAAAGACAGATATTTGACGAAGTAGATGAGGTAAAGAAAATTCAACCCAGTAAGAAGGGGGGGAAGGGACTGTCAAAAGCGTTTGGCCTCGTTACCGGTTGGGAAAGTGCCCTTGGGATAAGGAAGGATGTTTGGGGAGGAAGGAAGGGAGGGGGGGTGAGAAACGAGGGAGAAAAGGGTCCTCTTATACCCTCCGGGAGAGGAGGCTGACGAAGCAGAGACACGAAGGTAGGTATGAGGGTAGGTGTAAGCTGACGCCGAAAACCACGATACGCGGGCGCTCTTAAAGTGATATCCTCGTCTGCAGGTGAAAACTCAATGGCACCACGCAAGCTCGGGGCGATCGAGTTTAAGCTTAAGGAGCCAAGTGCTAAGCCTCCTAAGAATATGTTTTCGGCTGCCGGGTCAGCAATTGCTCACCAATTGTACGTAGGCAATGCCCTTCTCTATCCGCTCAAGTTCACGACGGTATGCAGCGGGATGGACGATGATACGGCGAGTCAATTGTCGGTAGGACGCAGAATTTTTCTGTTGCAACCAAAGCTGCAGCGCACTGACTTAAGTCCACAAGGTAAGAAACCTAGATGTGCCAACAATGTATGGAAGCAACAGGAAGTGGAAATAAAGGGGAGAAGATCATCCACATGACCATGTCAAATATCAAGAAAACCAATTGCCTTTGTTGTAGAGTTTCGATTACAAGCACCGCTGACCCTACGAGTGCGAATACTTATGCCGCACTGCACTCTACAGGAAGTACCGTACAGTGCCTTGTATTCGTAGCATACAAGAAGTACTCGAGCACTTTACCCGATAACGGGGTTCGCAAAATATACAGTAGGGCGAAAAATCTGTATATCCTTATATTATTCCTTCTAACTACAATTCACAGAACTAGTCCGTATCGCTATACGGCGTGTATCTGAGCGCCCATAAAAACTCAGCACCCTTACTATGGGACACTCCTTGCCTATTACGAGCAGACTATGATACTCGGAATCCACTACTCGAGTATCTCCGTCAGCCCCTCCACCCACAATAAGTTTAGTTTGACAAGTTAACAGAATTAAAAATATCATACCAACTAGCGAAATCCAACGCATCCGGTTGCGCCAATCCGTTACTATATCAGGAAAACGCTGATCCTCTCCAAGTGATTGTCTCTGAATACCTTACAGAGATTACAGGATTCTGACGGAGACACAGCAGTAGATTCCAAGCGTTTTTACGATACCGGTGCCGGTAGCAGAAACGCGATGTTCCGATGTCGTCACTCGATCTACAAAAGCGGCTATCCTAGCTCTATCGGGCCAAGACAGAATTCTATCACGATATCTCACTCGAACGGCGGCAATCCTATCGCCCAGATTGGAAGTTTCTTGGTAAACAGGGTTCATTCCTACACGGGCATGGCGTATAATTCCGAATCAGCTCAGCAGACGACAGCGCGATCATTTACTCGAGCAAGAGTACAAGAGCACACACGCTCATACACCCTTTTTCAAGAACCGTTTTAAACTTAGATATCGTCTAGGATCCCTCCCTTCATGTGATGGTGATCCAAGCTGAATAACGTACTATATTAGGAAGAAAAAAAGAAAGAAAAAACTCCAAATTTCCATTCCCTCCGTTTAAAGGCACAAAAAGCATGATCGTGACGTACTAAGAGCCAAGCTAGCGCAAGAGAGCCTGAGCCAGGGTATTGTATTGTGATAATAAGAAAACGAAGCCTCTTGAGAAAAGAAGTGATAGGAAAAAGCTAAAGCATCAGATAAAAAAAAAAAAAGAGAGAGAGGAAAATAAGGAGAAACTCCAGAGCCCATCCGCTAAGGATTAACTAAAGGCTATAATCCTCAATGGAAAATGGAAAAAGGAAACTCCAAATTATAAACGTGTCTTAAGCAATCCATGCATTCCACGAGAGAAATTCAACTCATAAAACCTGCGGCACCAAATAAGGAAGATTGAAAAACACAGGAACCGGATAGAAAGCCGTAGGCTCAAAGGATTCTATTTCTTTAATGCTTACCCTCCTTGGTTCCCTTATCTCCTTCGTTCTCAACCTTATTCTCACATCTGCCCTCAACTTTCCCAAACACGCCATGCCAGACACCTGTGCTGCTGCTCCCGTCCTTCATACTGGTAGCGTCAAAGGCCTCGCCATCAACCCTTAAGCTCGCACTCCGGGCACTTAAACTTCTTCTGTCATCGTCGTCACAATCATCGCCGGGGTTGATGGTTTCAGCGCCCCATCCACTGCTTCGTCTGCTAGTACGGCCAAGCTGTAGACTCTCTCTGTTTCCCAAAGGGCTTCCTGTAGCAGCTACGGTGGCGCCAGTATTCGGGGCTCCAGAGATCTCGCCCATAATACTACCAGAACCGTAATCTCGCATACTACCCGTATCGCCTCCCCTTGAAGCGAATGAAGTGCTCCCATACAAACTACCGCGTTCGCCCGCAACTGACCGGCCAACATCAAGATTACCGCTCAGAACAGAAAGCGGAAGCGATTCTCTTGAACCACCCCACAGCGAGGATGGGGCAAGAGCACGGACAGATGCATCAGTATCCAACGAATGACGACGTCGTCGCTTAGATGAAGACGCAAGGGTAATGATGGAAGCATTATCCGTCAGGAGATTATTCGCCGTAGCTGTGTTATAATTCAGGGGATGCAGCGAGCTACCATTCAGGTGAGCGATTGGACTGGGGCTCGTCGGTGGCCCATTGCCATTCGGGGTGGAGGGGAACTGGTGTTGAAAAAGTACAGGGGGACCATGGGGATTATGGTGATGATTTGGATGGGGGTTGTAGTTTGTATGCAAAAGGGAACCTGGCGCGGTGGATTGTATAGTTGTTAACGTAGTGGTCAGCGAGCGCACAGAGGGAGTCGGGGAAGAAAAGGCCGATGTCGTTGCTGTAGTGTTTGACGGAGCAGGATGGGACTTGTCCGATGGGG
The DNA here is from genome assembly GCA_003313605.1 of Tuber umbilicatum. Lineage (NCBI taxonomy): Eukaryota > Fungi > Ascomycota > Pezizomycetes > Pezizales > Tuberaceae > Tuber > Tuber umbilicatum. The sequence goes on from QLOI01000890.1 coordinate 17,676, forward strand.
GATGGGTAGGTGAATGACGAGGAGATGAATGATTGGAATTTGTACTTGAAAGAGAGTGACTAGACTGTTGGAACCCTTGAGCTACAACGAATGACAAATGCGATGATTCAACGGCCGATGAGGAGCTGGAAGGAGGCGGGAGGGTGGTATCCTTGGATGGTTTTGACGAATAAGGGTAATTTGGGGGAACCGACGGACAAGAAGCCGACCGCTGGCCGCTACCGACCCGGCTCGTAGGGGGCGGATTGCTGTTTGAATTATGATTCGAATTAGAACTTTTGAGGTTTACGAGCCGCTTCATCAATGCGCTGAAGGGTTTCCGGCCCTTGTGCTGTTGGTGTTCTTTGGAATTTCCAGAGGCTGTACGGTGCAGGGCAAGTAAGGATTAGCGACAGGAAACTCCCAAAAAGCGATGGAAACGGAGATGATGAAAGTAGGCACTCACATGCATTGGATCCAGCAACAGGATGACGGGACACGTCGGTGGCCATAATGGCAATTCCCCCGCGGGTGGCTATCGAAAGATGGAAAAGATAGCGATACGGACGGTATGGGATACGGCCAGACAACCCAAGCTAGGGAAGCTCAGTAATGGGTGTTTGTCGGAGGGGGGTAGAGGGAGGTAGAGGGGGAGGTGAGGAGTGGGTGGTTGCTGTTGAAAGGGAGATGTTGGTTGAGATGGAGGAGAGGGTCTAGAAGCAACTGAGGAACGATTGCTTTGTTGTGTGTGCTAAGGGGGATAGTAATTATCGGTTGGCTTTCTCTTGCTCCATCCTGTCAGGGCGGCAGTGCCTGATGGAGGGGGAGGTAGAGGAGTGGCACAAAGATGATTGTTTCTCTGGGCGCTTTAGGGTTAACCATGTCCTGTAGAAAAGGACATCTTGGCTCTTATCTACCCATCCAAACCCTACCCTCATCCGATTCTCTGAACCCATTCATCGAAGGCGCAGGTTACGCCATCCTATCATCATACAACTTCCCCCGTAGCAGCACTTCTTATTATTATCCGCACGTTATAAGTCTACAGGTCCGGGTCCAGGATATTCCTGTAAGCCAAAATATAAATTCTCTCTTCACCCGCAAACAAGTATATGCTATTCACGCTCCCCGCTTCTGAAACCACGTCCAAGGCCGAGCCACACCTACCCGCTACTTCTCGCACGGTACCCGTTCCGCATGAGCTATCATTTCCATGTGTCCAACCGTCGAAGAGTGACATGATCGAGTATAAGGTGAACATTTAGCCCGGTCCCCTATCACCCTCAGCTTGTCCCATCTCAAAATGTTTGGGTTGATCAAGCTGTTTTCGCACCCACGACTCTATACTGGCGTCTAAGTCTAGGTAAAAATATCAAAACAATAATGATACAGTAATCATAATCAGGAATCGTCTCACCTCCAATAATGAGCGATATCGGGGTCCACGATTGATCGGAGTCCCACGGATCTAGTTTAAGTATTCCTTCGGAGGAGAGAAAGGGGGGGGTGCGCCGGGTAGTTACAACATAAAACAAGCTGTGCTCAACGACCTCCTACAGTATCTCTCCTATGTTTGGACGGTGGTATGGCATCGGGCGATGGTACTTGTACGAGTACTGGTACTGTAATTTACGAGTATGATACCTAGTTAGAGTTCAATAGACGAAAATTGTAAAACTTGCCTAAATGGGACGGGTTTTGTGCGAGTAGAATTTGCTTGCTTGAAAAATTACAAGTGCTCGAGTGCTTGTACTAGTGCAAGTACTTTGTACGAATAAGTGAGCGAGAGTATACCTCTCCAGGAAATCATTTCCCTCGAAAGAGTAGGAACTTTGGTGGAAGCAGCATCCTGTGTCAGGTTATCGCAACTCTGAGGAGCAACTAACCCTCTGTTATTCAAGTAGGGTAAGTTGGCATTTCATGACGCCACAGCGTCCTCGCTGAGAATACGGGTACTGTACTGTACTCGAGTACCGTACGAAGGGGGTAGGGGAAAGTCTGGCGAATGTGGTGGTGCTGCGTCGGTAGCCCCCTTCCTATATTGCCACCGCTACATGCACCGCCACATTCGCCACACTTTCCCCTACCCCCTTCGTACAGCACAACGCAGTACTCGTAGTTACCCTCTCCACAAATTACCCCCAAGTCCCTCCACTAAAACTGCGTCCACCCCACTAAGCAAGCAACAGCTTCACCATTTTCGAAAGAAAAAAACACTCTCCCGATCGACACGCAATGTCCGCCCGCGCGCGCAGAGCCCTCCGTGATCAAGAGCTCACTTCACAATCACAAACCCCCAACGACTCTGCTTCGGAAGATGAGACTCCGGTGTCAAACAAAGCGAGCCTGTTTGCCCTACTAGGAGAAGTTGAGGAGGAAGGTGGCCAAGGCAGCGAGAAACCGGAAGACGAAGAAATAGAAGAGGAGGAGGAAAGACCTGAGCAAAAGCCAACGAAAAAGAAGAGCAAGAACAAGAAGAAAAAGAAGAAAGGGAAGGTAATAGAAGCAGTTAAGGACGAGGGGAAACTTCACGATGACGAATTTGGTGAACTTGTAGCTCCGAAATCGAAGAATTTACAACCAAAAGTGGCGCCGATTGGTTCAGTGCTTACGGTTGAGTCAAAAAACTTTGATGCGAATGCTGAGATGAGGATTTTGTTTGGCCGAGCTGCGGTATCCGAGCTAGGGGGGGAAACCTTCCAAGGTCGAAGAGGAGGGAGGCAAAGAGGGGGTATGAGAGGGCGAGATGGCCGAATAACTAGCAGCCGTCGAAATATCTTTATTCAGCCGAAGGGTACCTGGCCGAACGCTACTAGCGGTGGGCTGGGCATGGAGGTTGTTAGTGTTGGCTTGGACGGCGGGCCCACAGAGTTTAGGTTTGTGCATTCGTCTTCCTACCAGGATGTGCAGAGGCAGTTCAAGATTTGCGTTGAGTCAATGGGTGAGTTCTTCAGGGCTGCAGGATGACCCCTAGCTAATTGAATAGATCCCGATCGCATGTTACAGCTACTACATCACAATTCATACCACATCGCTACGCTACTTCAAGTATCCGAAATTTTGTCGCAACAAGGAGACCATGAAGCCTCCGGCGATGCCCTCGAGAGAGCGCTTTTTACCTTTGGTCGCTCGGTGAATTCCGCCTTCAGCGCAAGGCTCTCGGAAGGGAAGGCTCGCCTCTCATTCCTTCTTCCAGAGAACCGCGAATTCTGGCTCGCTTGTTGGCGGTACATTTTCAATCTCGCCATGCGTGGGACCTGGAGAGCAGCAGAGGAGTTTGGACGGATGTTACTTGCGCTAGATCCTGAGCGGGATCCGTACCAAATTTGTCTAATCATTGATATGCTAGCACTGAACGCTCGGCAACCAGAGAGGTTCTTGACACTCGTAGAGCATCCAGAATTCATCAAACGTCACGCACATCTTCCGAACATTGCATTTTCAATAGCTCTGGCATATCACCAGCTCCACAAAGATGCTCTGGCAAGGGAGTATCTCGCCAAAGCTATCACTCGATTTCCATGGGTTCTCAAAAGGCTATCGATCGAACTGAGTATTCGGCACCAACCCGGCACCCCTCTCGCAGCGGATATTCTCCCACCAGATGCTCTACACAGCATTTTATCTGAAGTTTTCGTCGAGCGCGCAAAAGACCTTTGGAAGGGTGCGGACACGAAACAGTTGCTGGCGGATGTAGCCGGTTCAATATACTCGCTCCCCAAAAAGTCATTCCGCGCACCGCCAAGGGAACCCTCCAACCTGGTTGAGTTTGGCGGTGTTAGCATCGACGTTGCCCGACATATATTATCAACCGGCAACAGGAGCCTAATACAATACCTTCCCCGAGAATGGATTGGGGTACCCACAATCAGTTACGACCCCCTTCCCCCAGTGGACAATATTGGGAGGGCTCCGTTGTCATATATACAGAATCTTATTTCCTCCGTATCTCCCATCTTGGAACGGGCGCGGGCTGAGGGTGGGGACGGAGAAGATATTGGAGACATTGGGGAGGAAGAGTTTCACCGGTTGATGGAGCAGCTAGCTCTAGAGGCTGCAAGCGCTCCTGGTGGAAACACGGCGGATGAGAGTACGGCAGATGGGGACGTTGCGATTAGAGATAACAGTGATGAGAACGCCGCAGATGGAGGCGGGGCAAGCGGCATAATACAGAGCCTACTAGGCTTTGTCAGAGGTAGGGGAGGAACCCGCCCCGAAGGTGGTGATGGTACAGGGGAAAATTGAGTTTCGAGCGATTATTTTGCGCAAAAAAGCAGATGCGAGACTGTGCGAAGCTGTTAACCTGGCCCGTTCTTTCCCGGACACGGGATTTCGGGGAGTAGGATATTCGGGGTTCTGTCCCTGGGGTGGCGAGTGAGAAAACGAGATCAGGGTTAGGTATTTTATAGGGCCTTTTATGCCTCACATTCAAATACCGGTAGAACCATAGATCCCCTAATAGCTTCATGTAAACTACACGTACTTGTATTGCTTGTGCGATAGATGCCCACGAGATTAATTAATTCCACCCAACCATCCACTCAAACTCTTTTTTCTAAGCCCAACTCCTAAAGTGGCCGAGTGCGGTAACTCATGACATCAGCTCCCTAAGCTCCCTGAGCCCCCACATGTGTGGACCCTACAGTAACTGAAACCTCATCGGGGCCCCTCATCGAAACCAGTTTACAACACAAATCACTATCAATAAACCACGATGCTCTCACATCTAGTGACAGCTGGAGCGGTTTTCTTGACTTCCACTCTGTTTTTCTACTTTCTCCTCCTCCGCACCATCGGCTCTAACCTCCGGCGGCGGAGCGCGGCTAAGAAGGCAAGGATCACCAGGAGCGCTTTTGGCGAGAGGAAGGCGACCGTCGTCGGTTTTTTTCACCCTTACTGGTAAGACTATGGAGATGGGGTTTATAGGCAGAAGCTAATCGGAGGGGCAGTAACGCTGGAGGCGGTGGAGAAAGGGTATTATGGGCCGCTATTAGAGCTACGCAGGAGAAGTGGGACGACGTGTTGTGTGTGGTGTACACTGGAGATCAGGATGCCGACAAGGAGACGATACTATCCAGAGTCAAGGTAGTCTAACTACGCCTCGCACCCCTCTACCCCGCTTGCTGATAGTATTATAGTCCAGGTTCGACATTCACCTCGATCACTCACGCGTTGTGTTCCTCTTCCTGTCGACTAGGCACTACGTCTCCGCCACGACCTACCCACATTTTACACTCCTTGGACAATCTCTCGGTTCCCTGATTCTCGCCTGGGACGCATTCACGTTACTTGTCCCAGACATTTTTATCGACACGATGGGCTACGCATTTACTCTTCCCATGGCGAAATTGATGTTTGGGATCCCAACAGGCGCATACGTTCACTACCCCACCATATCTACAGACATGTTGTCCAGCATCTCCTCTTCTACCAGCACACGAGTCAGGGTTAAGCTTTTGTACTGGAAACTCTTTGCTATGCTCTACGGTCTCTGTGGGAGGGGTATCGACGTGATCATGTGCAATTCCTCCTGGACAGCGGGACATCTCCGCAGTCTGTGGTCGAATAAAGCATCCACCATCTCTGTCGTCTTTCCCCCTGTAGCAGTGGAGGCTCTCACGGAAGCAATACCACTCGGTAAGGATGGTATCGGGATGAAGAGGGAGAAGATCATCCTGTGCATTGCGCAGTTCCGCCCGGAGAAGAAGCACGATCTGTTGATTGATTCCTTTGCTCACTTCTTACGGGAGAATCCTGGCCTGAGCGACACGAAATTGGTGCTTATCGGAAGTGTACGTCACTCGGAGGATAGGACCAGGGTTTACGATCTAAGGCTACTTGCGCATGAAAAGGGTGTCAAGGATAAGGTTGTGTTTGTTTGTGATGCGAGTTGGGGTGATATATTACAATGGTTGGAAAGGAGTTGGATCGGAGCAAATGCCATGTGGAATGAGCACTTTGGTATCGGGGTGGTAGAATACCAAGCGGCTGGTCTTATCAGCGTTGTGCACAACAGTGGAGGGCCAAAAATGGATATCGTTATTCCAGGCACAGGATTTCACGCCACGACAAAGGAGGAGTTTGCAGAAGGATACAGGAAAGCACTCCAGCTGGAGGATCAGGAGGTGACCAATGTTCGACAAGCGGCGCGTAAGAGTGCGGAGAGGTTCACAGAGAAGGTTTTTGCGGAGAAGTGGCTTGAAGCAATGGCCAAGTTGCTCCAATTGGAGCGGACTGGCTGATGCTAGTCTCTTATCTTCTCATATTCCCCTATCCGCCCTCCTCGCTCTGGTTGGGCGTTCTTTTCCATATTTTCTCACTCTGGTAGAGTAGGTAGTCTACATAGATATCAGATACCAATTACAATTTTGTCCTCTATTTTCTAACCTTGTCGCCAACGCTGTATGGGTCCTGGGATTTACACGGTTCCAACTCCTCCCCTCTCGGCATAACATTTGCTAGAATGATGTTCTGGACAAGGGAGAACACGGCGGACGTGCTCCAGTAGAGAGTCAATGCCGCCGGAGCATTTGCCGTAAGTGGGAAGGCGACGAGAGACAATATCCTAAGAACATTTGTAAAAACCCTTTGCTTCCGCGTACTCGGAGGGTGCAGTTTCGTTTGCAACTACACAATTAGCCTCCCCTCAACCATGCACCGGGAATAGAGGATGAAAAAAACGCACCTCGATATTCGCAAATAGCAAGAATGAAAATCCCATCGGCAAGGCCAAGTACGGATCCGCAACCAACAAATCCCCAAACCACAGTGCACCCTCCGTCGCCAACGCCTCCTCCACCCACGCTTCCCCACCAATCTCTCCCAACCCCCTCAGCCAGGTCGGTAATCCTTCAACCCCGGTCATCCCCCTCAACGTCACGCTCGCCGCGACCCAAACCGGGATCTGCACGACAGGAGCCAACAGCATCTTCCAAGCCTGACATCCCCACCTCTTCCACAGCTTCACCCTCTTCTCCCGCATTTCCTTGCGAGTCTTCAATTCCCACGCTTGCGGCGTGGCAGTAGTACTCTTCGCATTCCTGGCGATGGGGTGCTGGCACGCGCTCAGGATCGGTTGGAGACGTTGAGTGAGAAGGGCACGACGGCGGGAGTATATTGTTAGCGGAGTTGTTATGGTCAGGCGGAGGAGGATTGCTGAGAGGGGGATCAGGGTGTGGTAGGGAAGATGCGTGCTTGTGTGGAGGGTTGTTAGGAGGTCGTGGGTTGTGGAGAGGATTGTGGGGATTAGGTGGTTTGGGGGGGTGCTTGAGAATTGGCGATGGTGGTGGTGAAGGTAGTGGAAGGGTTTTGTGAGGACGTGGTAGCGGAGGGGTTTCGTGAGGAGGGGGTGGAGGTGCTGCATTATGGGTGGTGGTGCAGGAGCGGCGATGCTGGGTTGTTCGCTGCTCCTGCGCACTGTGCACTTCAGGACTCGGGAGAGGAGAGGAGGTACAACAACGGGAGAGTACCATAAAGTCTACCCGCACTAGTACTATTACAGTATTCCAACCCGAATAACGATAACCAAAGAAACTCAATTGTCATGACATCAAACCAAGCCGATCATCATAACCAAGCCTACTCCCGCGACCATCAAGTCTTCTCCCCCCCAACCAACTACTCTCGGCACCTTCCCCTTACTGTATTATGGTTACAAATAACCTTTAGCATCACAACCTGTTTCCAGTTCAGCCTCACCCGAAACTCCCCCTTGTTACTCTAACTTATGAGAGATACTCGAGTACCATCGCGAATTTCCGGTTGACATGTGCCCCAGATGTCTCGTCTTGTCTTAGGATACATATCGGTACCCACAAATCTACCCCTTCCCCCAAACTGACTGTCTTGAAGAGGTGCAGTGTAGTAGGCGAAAGAAAAAAAGTGCTGCAAGAGTACACACCATCGTGCTCACATTGTACGAGGTGTAGAACAGTTTCAACGCTCCAATTGAAGCTAGCAAGCCAAAAGCTGTCCGTCTCGGAGAGGATGTGAAAGAGTTTATTAGAGTGTCATAGATACGTGGTGCATAAGACTAGACAGAACATCTTACTCCCTGCTGGGTTACCGATGATGTGGGTGTGGGGAAAAAAAAAAAAAAAAGAGGGAAGAAAAATAATATAGGGAGCAGGTCAACTTCTCCCTTTTAATACCCTCTCCCCCTTTTCTCTCTCCCCTTTTCCGCCTTCCTTCCTTCCTTCTGCTTTTTGCGATATAAACTTGCGCCGTAGCCTCCCTACACCTGCGCTACACGATATACTCGAGTAGCCACAAGACCACCATGGTAACCCAACCACCACGGAAGAAACGAGCGATAGTGGTTGGCTCGGGTCTAGCAGGGCTAACAGTAGCATACCTCCTTCACAATGATCCAAAATGCGAATACAATGTTGAAATCTTCGAATCCGTGCTTCCCCTCCCCATTCTCCTATCCTGCCTCCCTGTTAACGAATGAACGAATATAGGGCTCCCACCCGTCAATTGACGCAACAACCCTCCCCGCAAACGTCGAGATCGACATTCCCATGCGGGCATTTTCAAAGAACTACTACGGGACACTATACACTTTGTATAAGCACTTGAACCTCCCAATCCGCTCGCAAAAGTTCACATGGATCTTCGCTACTCTCTCCTCAACCCAATCCCAACCAAAAGCCTACTACTCGCACCCTAGCAACTTCCATGCCTTCCCTGTGCCCGTACCCGGTGTTAGCCTGCTTTACCACATCATTACACTAGTGGCATTATACCTAGCATACGCCTACTTCACCCTTTGCATCCTCCTTCTCCATCCGAACGAGGACGAAACGGTATCGTCCTGGCTGTGCCGAAGCCGCTTACCAGGATGGGTGGTAAGAGACTATTTCCTACCAATGTTCGGCGTCGTAGGAACCTGTACTTCCGAAGAGGTACTCTCATTCCCAGCCCCGGACGTAATAGCCTACCGCAGCGGGTTACTATTCCGCGGGCACTACGTGGTGGATGGCGGCGTGGGTTTGGTCCGGCAACGACTTCTTCATGGTATCCCTATTCAGCTAAATCGCCGCGTTAGCAAGGTCCACAAGACCCCCCGCGGCCTTAGCATAAGTTGGCATGGAGGCGGTGAGGAGGAAGAGGTAGCAGATGCGGTAATCTTCGCCGTGCCCCCTGATGTCCTCGCAGGAATATATGCCCCGTTAGCACCAGCACTATCACAGATACCAACAACCAAAGTAAAGGTCTATGCGCACACCGATAGCGCAATACTATCACCCTCCTACGCTCGCCTCTCACGGTCTTTTGCTGGGACGAAAGATCACGTCGCGGTACAACTCACGACGACAAACAAACGGACCAGCGCGACAGAGGTACATGGTGGAGTTATGGTCAGCATGACCCCGCAATTGGTGCCGGGGAAGGATAAAGTAATTTTGGAGGCGGGGTATACGAGGGTGTTGAGGACACCGGAGAGTAGGAG
>QLOI01000893.1:756-36146 GCA_003313605.1 Tuber umbilicatum
GGGAGGAGGGACTAAGCCACTGGGGGCGCGGGGGACGGGAGGAGGACGTGCGGCCAGGGAGGTGACCTTGGAGGACAAATCCCGGAGGACAGCTATGATCATGGGGTCAGCCTGGGAGACAGCAGGGACAGGAGCTTGAGCAGCGCCGGATTTCAGGAGGGTAATCTCCGACGACAGGAGGTGAACTTTGGTGACCAAGGCAGCAAGAACCGGGAGGATGCGTCTTTCACTGTCCCAAAGGTCATCGGAGGAGGAGGGAGGCGTGAACAGTGTGGGAAAAGTTGCGGGATCAAGGAGTAGGGACTCTGCAGCCTCAGCCGCAGAGCGGCAGATGGACTGATCTTCCTGAGAGGGGGCGAGGACCGGGGTAGGGGCCCGAGAGCCGATGGGGTTGGACCTCAGGCTGTTGCGAGAGGAAGCAGTGCGTTGGGGGCCTGGGCCCGGGGGGGCAGGAGGGGCAGGTTGGCCTGACATAGTGGGCAGGGTAGACACTGGGAGGAGGAGGAAGAGAAAAAGTTTTACCCGAGTGGGGTAAAGAGCGAGGCTGTGAGAAAAGCCTTCCGGCCAATAAGAGCTGGTCTTGGCAGAAAACTTGGTGTGGTTTTTTTAATCACTGTGGTTGTAACGGAGACGGAGCATGGATAGCCTGGCTGCTGCATGCGACATCTTGTCCCAATAGTTTAAACAAGAATCATAACTTAAAAATAAAAACTAAAAAATAAAAAATATAAAAAATAAAAAATAAAAAATAAATACTAAAAAATTAAAAATTAAAAATTAAAAATTAAAAAAAGGTCATACAGATAGATCTTCACATAACCATCTAAGTTATTTTGGTATCTATAATGTCACAAATATCAGGACTTTTGCGCTTCAATGAATACATTTCCCAACTCATAAATAATATGGTTAATACTATAAGACTCGTGAGTTGAACGCAACTCTTGTGAATAGTATACGATAACTATAAGATACAGAATCGTTTCCTGTTATAAGACACCGATGATAAGACCGATCGACCAGCGATCTTAACACTCGCCCCTACTGACTCTCCCTGCTATGATTTCTTCAGACCTTTTTTTATGCCCTACTTTGTCCTTGTCGGAGACCTATGAGTTTCCAGAACACGTGTCCTACTACCATAATTTATTATCTCTTGTTGATGTGTTGCGGGTCCTTACCACTGGTGGGTGGGAAAGGTTTCCCTCCCGTCGTTTTCTTCAATTCCTATAAACAAACCTGCCCCTTGTGCACTTGACATATAAAATACCCAATCACCATTACTGTGGGTACTAAATTCCCTTAATCCTCCATTTCATGATCCGTGACATTTTCCGAAACATGTGTGGGTCTTGCAACTCTCACAACCTGTACTTGAGAAGTGGGTAGTTGCTTTCTATTTACCAGGTTCATCCTCAAACGACCCTTGTTGCGTTGATGGTGTAACGACCCTGCTGGATCCTACAGTAGACTTAGTCTTATCCCGTGCCAGAGCCCGGAAGGGTTACGGTTAGGCTAGTCAAGTAACTCTATCAAAGGGTTACTATGTGGACTAAGCAAATGGTAATGCTTAGACTGCAAACAAGAAAAGGTATACCGGGTAGGTAGGGAAAGTCTACGTTGCGAGTTCGGAAGTTCTTCCAGGGTTCCGGCGAGTTACCCTACCTAAGGCAGGTAGTTACCCTACCTTAGGTAGTATAGTTACCCTACCTTGGCAAAGAGGTTACCCTACTTTTGGATAGGAGTTACCCTACCTTGATGGTAAAAGGTTGCGCGAAGTTTCAGGAAGAGTCACCGGATTTTTTCTTATACAAGATTATATAAGAGGTTCGAAACTGGGCTCAATCGGGTAATCCGTTGTCGGGCTATGAACCGACAAGAATCTTACCTTAGGCGAATATTGAGAGATCTGAGTCCAACACCCCCCTCTGGCCCCGATGAACAGACGATGCATCATGGGCCAACTGTAGGAAAGTTGCTGGTTTACTTGTAAAAGCCTATGATTGAAGATGGCGGCGTAGTCCCGTATAAGTTGTCGCCGTCCTTCCGACCGGAAGCTGTTCGCAGGATATATGAGGGGGCATGGGGCGACCAAATGGCTACACGAGAAGTGATTCTCGAGTTCATGGACCACTAATCCTTATAAGCCTACGCTGGTAGGTATGTAAGGTATACCGGAATCCTGGGAGGCCTCCGGTTAAGTGGTGGACCTTCGACTCCCGAATGTCAAGGAAAGTCTGTAAGATGTCTGGAGGTTGTTAGCTAGCTCTAGATCGTAGTAGTCTTATCTTGATTGAGGTGCTTATCGTCAGTGGCTACGGGTAGAGCCCGTATAAGCCATTGCCTTAAGTGTTTCATCACGTCAGTCCGTAGACCAAGCTATCATGTCAAAGACAGTAGAAGACGATAGACTTGTCAAACATAATGGCACCCTTGAATGGTTGTCTACGAGACTTGCATAGACGAATACGAATGGGACAGTGAGTTCGATATTAGACTAGCTGATCAGTAACCTGTTAGTTCGCCACGAACAAGACAGCAATATGCAGAGTTTTCTCCTCCAGCTGATTGCATGTATCAGGATACCGCATAAACACTACACGTCGGATAATGAACTAGCGGAGCCTGCTAACATTCGTTAGAATGTTAGCCCGCGGCCCAGAGCAGATGGGCATGCTCGCGATGGTGGTGAGCTTAGGAGTGATGAAGAGGAGCTGGCAATATAATTCTAGTTAAGTATATGCGAGACCTCTTCTCCTGAGACGATCAACTATCCTCTCGAGACTTAATGAGTAATGCTGAGGCTTAACGATATTAAGTTTCACTGTTAAGGTTTTCTCTCTTACATATTTGTTCTTCACTTTGTGTCCGAAGAAAGCTTTGGTGCCACCGCATCCTTGGGATCCATCTTCTCACAGGGAGCCCCCGTTACAGATGGTCGTTTCTGTTCTCTTCTCAGGTACTATTCCATGGAGCCTGTTAGATTGCGATTATTTGCGTAATCTTTGGACAAGTCTCCTATTTATGGTTTGTTTAGCCACATAGTGTACATCCCATGTCCCGTTCTCTGGTGTCAATGAGATTTTGTGGAATTCCCTTGTGCAATTTTTCGCATTCTTTGGGTTTTTCTGACTTATCAACTTTATTTGACGTTGAGGTCCTACCTCCTCATTTAGTAGCCTTTTATGCTGCCCATTCATCTTCCGTGTATTGCTTGCATTTTTTGGTATACTTGGATCCTCCCTTTTTGTCATTGCGGTCCTTTTCTTTTGTTAACTTGACTTGTTTTGACAGTTCTCTTGTAGTGACTCGCTGGTCTAGTATCTATTCTTCTTATCATTCTGAGCATTTTCTCAATGCTGCCAACCATCCTGTGTCAAGGTCATACTTTTCTAATGAAAGTCATTCACGTATTTTTTTTTTTTTTTTTTTTCCATCATATGTTTATTGATTCTGGCTCAAAAACGTACATGCAGCTCAAGCTATGGCGTACAAAAAGCCTTAATACCAAGGCAGTTACAAAGGAAAAACAAAAGTCAAAACGATAAACCCCTCCATCACCATAGCGGAAACATATCCGGAAGCATCGCAACCGATGACTAACAAAAACCAGTAGTGAAAATCCCTGTCACAAACCAGCAGGGGCAGCCAGGTTAGTCATAAAAGGACCGAAGGTCAGAAACACAAGTCCAACTAAAGGGAGGACTCAAACTCCTAACTGGAAACGAAAGAACATCGCCGGGCATCAAACCTGCCCTGATGTCAAGCCTAGAATATCGCAGTAAGATGCCAGCTAAATAGTAAAAAAAAAAAAAGTAAAACCAACAAAACCGCCAGTTAAATTAAGTGCCGACCATGCCCACTTCCCCCTCCACCTCCTCAGGGTCCAAACCAGGACGCTGGGGGCGGGAAAGGCAGATGGTAGAGTGGGCGTCGTGCGTTCCTCCACAATTGACACACCTGACAGTAAGATGACTGCAGGGGCGACCGCGAACGCGACAGGTGGCTGTGGGGCAGGAGTGATCCCCAGTGGAATGTCTGATAGTGCACCAGCGGCAGGTTGCTGGGTTGGAGCACTTGGTACTGTGGTGGCCAAACCGATGGCAGTTTGAGCACTGGGTGAAGGAGTTGAAGCGCAGGCGGCGTTCAGACCTGAAGGTGGAGGAGAAGGCAGAGAGTCTCTTGTTGACAAAGTTGGGTGCCTTTAAGCCGGTGATTGAAATGACTATGGTCGAGGCCGCTTTGCTGGCGCCTGAGTCATCAGAGGTGAGCCATCTGGGTTGCTGTGTGAGGGCTAGCCCAGTATTAAATGTGGTGAGCTTAGTGGCGATGGTGGCCAGAGGGTAATGAGTAGGTATGCCATGGACCAAGAGGTGCGTGGCTGGGGTGTCCAACTGGACAGTGGTGGTTCCAGGGATCAGGTGGAGGAAGGAAGAGATCCTGCTGTTAAGCATGGAAGCCTTCACATTGTCCATGGTAGTGAGAGTGACATTGCCGCCTTCAAACGACACAGTCTGGAAGTAGGTGGCTGAGAGAGCTGTGTTGATGCTGTCTCTGAGCTGGATGGGGGTAGAGGTGAGGGAGGAGCCATCGCGCTTGATGACTAGGCATCTGTCTCTCATAGTGATGGACTTCTTGGGCTGTGGGGCCTTAGAAGAGTCAAGGGGTTTCGCCTCTGTTGCAGTAGGCTTGGGAATGTGGGAAGGTTTACTCTTCCTGCCTTTCCTCGCGACAGTGGCCCAAGTAGGAGGACCAGAGGAGGGGATGTGTGCAGGTGGTGCAGGAGGAGCAAGGGCGGCGGGTGGCTCAGGGGGAGACCCTGAGTCCTGGGGAGGTTGGGGTGGCGAGGGAGCCGTGGTGGGGGCAGCAGGGCGATTGGAGTCCGTGATGTGGAGGACCTCGATTTCCTCGCGAAGGGACATGAGCTCCTGAGTGACAGAGTCCAGGGCCCTCCTCTATGCGGTGTTGGTTTGACGAAACACTTGAAGAAGAATGGCTACTTCCGGTGGGGTCTCGAATTCTGGTATCAGTAGTTCCATGGCACACTTCACAAAGAGACTCTGGAAGTAGGTGGGATCCATGTGATCAATCTCCTCACCATCCCTTGTGAGGACTGGGAGCTGGGGCTGGGTGTTGCTGCATGGTCGTTTTTGAGTTTTTGAGGGGGGGGTTCTCCAGGAGGGAACGATGGGAAGGTGGGGGGGAGGAAAGTTTCAACACCACCACGGGGCGTGAATCTAGACCCATAGGAGGGAGGATTTGGGTTGCGCCTTTGGCCCTTTCCTTTTCCCTTGCGGGAGGGATCGGGCGAAGAGGACATAATTGTAGGGTAAAGGCTTTCCCTGTGAGGGGTAAGCAAGGAAGCTGTGAGAAAAGATTTTCAGCCAATGAGAGAAAGCCTTGGCGAAAAACTTGGTGTGGTTTTTTCAATCGCTGTGGTTGTAACGGAGACGGAGCATGAAGTCATTCATGTATTAGCAATGGTATCTTGTCCTCCAACTTTTTTCACCATGCAATACTAGCTAATTATACCTCAATATTAAGGTTTTCTATTTTTAACAAAAAGGTGTAAATCTTTCCTTCACATTTGACCTATCCATATCCTGTAGTGCTTCACGATCCTCTGCGGTACTGGCATCTCGGTTGGCTATCTTCTGACAGAAATATTGCCCAAGGATAAGTTCCTTTTTATGGCCTTATTCGCCTATCATGGAACATCAATACCAGTTTGTGAAGTGTGTAAGAATTTCTTCCTTGGTCCAACTCATCGCATATAGTATCCTATGCATGTGTTTCTCCCAATGTTGCGGATTTCCTCGCAAATAATCTTTGTATTGAAGTAACCACGTTTTCACGTTCTGATAGTCCTTTGCCTCGAATATTTGCGCTGGCGTAGCATCTTTCTTCTTTGCAACCACCAATTCTTTACCTACTGCATCTATCAGTAGTAGCATTCGTTTGAAGTCCAGGTCTTGATCCAGTGTGAATCCACGCATAATTCTTTGCCGCCTTCATTGCCATTTTCGTCTATCCTCATCAGGGTTACCGCAGCTTTCATTGTCTGAAGAACTACTTGATGAGCTGTCATCATCGTCACAATCATCATCAGGATGTCCATGGGTAACCCTTGGTCCTTCCGGTTGTCCTTTTCCACCATCACTAGGCCCTGCTGCCCTTTCTAGACCTTCAGTGGCCTTTCCTTTCCTTTTATGATATTCTAGGTCAGTTTGGCTCTTCTTAGGTACAGGCTCTTGTGGTGGATCTCTTCCCTCTTTTTCAACGTTTGCTGGTAGTTGGTTAACCCGTGCTGATAAGGCTTCCATCTGTACTTTTACTTCGCAGATTTTTTTTCTTTGCGGGCTTCGAGTTCTTTTTTGACACACTGGTTTCTTGCTATTTTTACCTCCATGTCCAGGTTCACTTCTTTTTGTGCTGCTAATTCTCTTACTAATTCGTCATGGTGTTACTCTAGGGTTTTGACTTCTTGTTCCAGCAGAAGGTCTCCAGAGAAGAATTGTGCATCAGTGTTTCCTATGTTGGTATGTAATCGTTAACTGACCTCTTGTTGTCGCTCTTGTTGTTGATGGACCCTTTCTACTGCCGCTCCATGGCTTAATTCTGATGCTTCCCATGCCATACCAAGTGCCGATGTAACTATACCATGGGTTTTCTGGAGATTTTCTAGGTCTTCGTCTACTAGTTCCTCTCCTTCTTTTACTCTAGTCCTAACTTCCTCTAAGTTACCCTCTAAGCGTTGTGGAGAGTTGGACAGAGTATCAAAAGCTATATGTGGCCAGTCTTGTGTTTCCCTTGCCGGTGGGTCGATACGTCCTATAACAGAGTGAAGTTCTGTTAGGATGTCTCGCGCTGTTCAATGAGCCTTGTACTGTGGTCCCTGGAGTGGAATTGAGGATTTTTTGAGAAATCCAAGCGATTGCTTGGTTTGTCCTCCTGGTGTAAGTTGTATCAATCCTGTCATCTTGGATTGTGGACGCCTTTTATCAACTCTTGAAGAGGGCTGTGCGACTGAAGTTCTGCTTCAACTTGGGACATAGCTTCAAGGAACAAATTGTTGTTCTGAAGTTGTGGTTGATACTTGATCAACTCCTTCGTTCTCTAAGTCCTCTCCCATGGTTTTGTCTTCTCCCGACAACCGTAATGCCATGTCATCGTAGGTCTCAGAATTCTAGTTTGATTCATCGACTTCTCGATAGAGTAGAAATCAACTGGTTACCTAACTGTCCTTAACAGTGGTATCACATAGTACCTTAACTGTGGAAGGATCTATTCCTAGGTCCACAATATTTTTGCGTGACTGTTGTATATGATGCTGTAATTGTTCCACAGCCTCTTTTTTACCAACCACGCAAGGCTCTTTTTGCCAATGGGGTTGGGGTAACTTTGTCGTCAAAATTTAGAACTATCTCTCTGAAACGGTGTTTCCAGATTATTTCTTTCTAGGACTGCTCAGGCTCTTGCGTTCTACAGCGTTATGCAGTTGTGGTTTTTCGATTCTGGCGTACAATAACTAGAGGTTCGCTAGCACAAGCTAATGTAATGCTACCTCCAATTTCTGGTTCGAAGTAGTCGTATTCGTCCTTATCTTCGACACTCGTCAAGTATCCAGGAAGTGGTTCAGGAAACTCTAGTGTAGCCGGCTTGTTCTCCAAAATAAAGAACCAATAACAACAAAGAATAATAGTAAGTACAGTTGAGATCATTTGACACTTGCTGTGTCGATCGTGCCTCAATGACAGAGAGACTATCAATATAGTATTTGGGGTAACCAACTCAGAGCTCAGTAGAGTATGGTTAAGTGTTTAAGGTATTCAATGACAGAGTAATGTTCGGAAGGCTTTGTAATTGTAATCGCTAATACTTACTTCGCAAAGACTACCAAGAGTATGAAGTGTAGGTAATAACTTGTTATATTGATAAGATCTCTTCTCCATTGCCGTCGGTCCAATAGCTGAGGCGGAACTTTTATATTTATATCCCGCATGAGTTTCCGTGACCGGAACATCTATTACCTATACTAACTAAGTACCTGCGCAACGTTTTCGTCTTATCAACCTGAGTGCAAACACTCGAAAACCCTGAATACTTTTCCCTCTTTTGGTCATTTAGCTGTTTGAACTTTTACTTCCTGAGGATGTACAAGACTCCGCCAGTCGAAATCTATCGCTGCCTTTGCTATATGAACTTAGTCCGAAATCAGCTGCCCAAATACGAGCATACCAGTCATTGCTCTGTTATTGAGATGATCAGACTCAACATCAGACAACGGTAACAACACAGAGGCATGACTGCATTATCTTCATGTAGAGTTGGTAGTCTTAGTACTCTATTACTTCTTCCATTTGCCTAGCAAGATAACCTGGCAGCTACGTCTCCTCAACTCTCGTCCATTCTTGTGGACCTATGCCTATTCGTAGTCGGTTAACGAGAACCGTAATGCCTTAATTGTGGTCTGCCGGGTTTTCTATTCATTCAGCTACTTTTACATATAGTGCACTGGATTCCAGTTGTGTGAACGGTGCTCACTATCTCTCTGATATATCCTGCAAACACCTTCTGGTCAGATAGACAGCGACGACGTATATGTTGTTACGGTAAGACTTCCAATTTCGCAATTGTTGCTGGTAACAAGCCACTACACACCGCACTGCAGGCGATGTCCTGGCCCTACATCCGGGCCAGAGGGGAGTGTTGGAATTGCATATCCCTAACAGGCGGACAGGGAGGAAGTCAGCAACCAATTTGATAGCCTACAGGGGACACCAGACTGCGAGCGGCAGAGAGGAGTGAGAGGTGTAGTGGACGCACTCCCGCAGGTTACCGTTGGCAGAGGCCAATGCAATTGGTGGACACCAGAGTTTGAGAGGTTGAGGCTGGATGTGAACCAGTTGCATTACCAGAGAAAGAAAGATGTCAATCAGTCTGATGACTACAATTTGGCCAGGAATATTTACGGCCTCTCCCTGCTCCTTGCCCGATATGAAAATATCAGGAAAAGGTTGTTAAACATTTAGAACCCAGATACTTTCCGCCTGGTCCGGCCCTTGTAGTCGGGTCAGACCTTACCTTCTATGGAGCAGCCAGACAGCACCCTCGCTACCACACATTCCGACATTAGTGACTAGAGTGTTGCATAGCTCCTTTCACCTGGTTGTCCCACTCCTTGGGTGGTCACTGAGATTGGCATAGACTACACTCAAGAAATGGAAGTGGCCCTCTCCTCGTCTCTAGCCAATACTGGACCTGGGGTGGATGACGTGGGATACCCTTTTCTACACTTTTGGAAAAGAAGGGATGACACCACCATGTGATGCCTGGTTGATTACTGCCTGCGGCGTGATGTCCCAGACTGGCATAGAGCTAAGGTTGTCCTTATTCCCAAGGTAGACAAGCCCCGGTACGATGTGGTCCAGTCATGGTGCGTGATCCACCTGCTCCCAACAACTACAAAGGTAGCTGAACAAATCGTGTCATTGCTATTGACTGCCTGCCTTAATCTGAGTGATACTCAATTTAGTTCCTAGCTCAAACGGGGGGTCTACGATACCATCGCCATTGTATTCGAGTTCTTGAATCACAACACTAGCTACAGGCAACTGCTGCTGTCAATGGATGTGGAAGGGGGGTTTGACAACATCAACATCGACCTCCTGTCTGACTGTTTTGTCACTCGCAGCTGTCCAAGAGTCCTGTGTGCATGGATCCAACGTTGGACCTCCAGTCGTTCTATAAGGATTTGGTTCAATCTCCGTGTCTCTCGGGTGTATCACGTCAACAAAGGGGTACCCCAATGTTTACCACTGTTCTCCTTCCTATTTGGGGCCTATGTGGTAGACATTTTTTAGCCTCCCATGCGATACTCCCCCAGTGTGAGACAATTGATAGTGTCTCATGTAGAGAGTGGAGTCATACTTGTGGCTGCTAACAATCAAGAAGCTGACCAGCACCATGTGGCAGAGGTATTTGAGGACAGTGATCCTGTGGCCCGGGATAGAGCCTTGAGGTTCAGTGCTTTGAAGACACAGTAGATTGGGTTTGGCGACCATGTATGGGATGGGATGCATTTGTTGGGAGAATGTAATTTACCTTCTCAGGACTTGTATGTTCTTGGGTATAGGTTTAATGGTTATCTTAATTTTACTGCTCATGTATGGTATTGGTTGGATAGGGGTTTGGGTGTTAGGAGGAGGATTTCGGTATTGAGGAGAAGATTTAGGAGTATTGGTAGTTTGGGGGCATGGTAGACTTACTACTTGGTGCAGGCAGCCCACCTTCCGACTGTCTAGTATGGACTTGGATTTTTAACTGACTACCTGTCGTAAGTGAAGCAGATTCAGGTCCACGTCAACGACTGCCTCCGCTCTGTATATCGGTCCCCAATCCAGTTGACTAACAATATCCTAATGGCCGAGTACAGAGTACCACCTGTAGCCATTCAGGGCAGGTACCTACAACGGAGGTGCTACAGTCGGTTCATCAATTACTGGTACTGTAACAACAACCCTTGGTTCTGACAGATCCGGCTCGACTGGATGGGAGAGGGCATGGTGGCCTATCCCCAGACCTCGGACAAGGTCCTCACCCGGCTTCCCACTGTTTCAATCAGAAATGGCGAGGGGATGATGGCAGCACATCATGTGTTATTGGGCAAACAGCTCACTGCGTCATCAGATGTGGTCAACTTCACTGATGGGTCCAAATCTTCTTGCGAGGCTGGTGTGGCCTGGGCAGTATTTCGGAACAGGATGGAGGCCAGGGTCAACGGTTGCTCGGTCCCTCCATCACGGAGCATCATCAAATACCACCTGTTTGCGAATGTTTGTGCCTCCACTATGTCCCGGACTCGGCTGCTCTGTGCACTGTTTATTTGTTTCTAGACGGTATTCATGCACTCATGCTGATTGGCAACATGTTCTCTGAGGGGAACTTGGCGGAGCTTTGGGAGGTGATGGTTTCGCTGCTGAACCACTTCTCTTCTCTCTCCTTTGGCTGGGTGCCCGGTTACATGAGTGTTACAGGTAATGAGCTGGTCGACCAGAAAGCCAAGAGCTGCGTGGGCTTACCTCTCTAGTCTTACGTATGGCATGGGGTTAGCTTTCGCATAGGTGATGCAGCACCTGCTCTGGAGCTGCGCAAGTGGGAGTGGAGGACATAGAATACACTTGAGGGACATGGCATACACTTGAGGGATATGGGTATTATGCTTGTGAACCGAAGGCCACCCACCACCTTCGTGGTCTTAGCCGAATAGATTCTTTCGTTCTTCTGAGAATCTATAGTGGCACAGGCCTGGTCAGCCATGACAATTGTGTCGGGAACAATGCCTGACATTACTGGACCATGTGTCCCAGGTTCATTCAGGGATGCCCTTCTGCTGCTGATTTGTTCAGGGCTTCAACAGTGCAGGTGTGGCATTCCTGGTGGACAGATCATGGGTGGTTGCGTCAAGGTATTCCTCGTCACATCAAGGAGGTGGATAGGGTGTTGGTCGTGGCAGCAAACTTCATTGAAGATATGTTGACCGTGGAATGGGATGGGGGAATGGCACAAGTTCTGAACCCCGCAGTGTACGACCGGTGTCATTCAAAGAACGATACCGGCAGTTGCGTTTTACCTTGCGCTTACCTTCCCCACCATCGGTTCTTTTTGACCAGTCCGGTTCCTGTCAACTGCTCTTCATGTGGGGTAGCTATATGCGCAACGAGTACCTCAAGGCAACAGTCCTTTGCTGCTCCTTGTACAGCGAACCTGGAGTGCCTGTCGACAGGTAATGCCGGTTATTGGGCTCGCCAATACAGCAACTGGGATGGCTTAAGGCTAGGACTTCGGGTAGCAGTTCTCCGGTGGGCTACATGGCAGGGACTGGTTGACCAGGACTCCTGCCCTTACTGCTTGATGAGACTTCGGTCAAGGAAGAACCTGGGTGAACATTATATGAAGATACAGGATTCTTGGGATAAACTGTATGTTTTCTTTGTTGATTATGTAGGACAAATTGATTTGGCAGATGCGGTTGGGGAGGTGGAGATTTAGCAAGACAGGAAGACGCATGAATCCTTGATGTCGGCTTGCCAACATGAGCGCCTGTGAGCCCATATGGCAGTGATTTTAGGATATATGTTTGAGAGGGGTAGTTGTAGGACAAATTTGGTTCCTGGTACTGTATTTTAGTTAGTGACCTATGGAGCAAGGGGTGACTTGTTGTATGCCATGGTCGGTGATACTAGGATAAATAAATATTAGATTGAACCACCTAAGTTATTTCCTTGTCTTCAAGATTAATATAGTGAACAAATTCTTTCTCTCTATACAGAGTCTTATGCTTGCAAAATAAGAGACTGCGACTATAGGTTCTCAAGCACAAAGACAAGATCACATCATAATAGTCCTATACTAGTCCGTGTTATAAGGACTTAGAAATTGAATACAACTTCTGAGACGTAACATAAGATAATTATATAAGATTGAATATACTTCAAAGAAAGTATAACAAAACAAGATAATAACGATCATTACCTGTTGCAAGTTACAAGATAAGGAAGATCTATGGGGAGATCTTAACAATTGGTGGCATTTTGATATTGGAGGTAAACTTTTAATAGTATAACCATAAGAGGATACGAAGAACTAATCAGAAGATTTTTGGTATTCAAATTCAAATAATAACATGGAATATAGCCTTTGGTTCTATTCTAAGTCTTCTAGCCTGTGCTTTACACAAGTTTCTTCTGAATTATCACAATTATAGTGACTTATTCACCTTATACTCTTCAATTTTACCCAAACCATCTTTCATTCATTTCTCTACCTTTCTCTCTAGTAGTCAAAAGAGCTAAAGCAGGTTTAGAGACGAAGTCATAGAGAGGCCACACTCTGCCGTTATACTCGAGCACGAGCTGAGTCACGAAGGCTGACTCTACATTAGGATTTATATTGTCTGTGCGTGAAACCTAATTTCGGGATCACTCCCGATCACTCGTTGTCTCAATCTAGCCTCGACCCCCTTACGGAGATAGCCAATTTCACGAGTTTTTAGGTTACTACTTGTATAGAGGGTGAAGGCCCGACCTGGAATTGGGTATTTCCACGAGTATTCGTTTTCCTGTTATGAAATGGCATTTAGAGCGATCATGATGGGGCGAGTGATCATTTATGGTAGACGGTTGTGTACTGTGCGCGCATGAGCAGTCGAGCCCACTTGGAAGGACTCATGCGATGCGACAAGCCTTCTCCCCCTCTCTAATAGCTGTTTCTGTTAGCCACTCCGATTGTATCATTTCCGGTGTTTCAAAAATATATTCACCCTTGTTAGCTTTGTTTTCCGCAATCCCGTCACCGTGGGACGAATTTTCGTGACAACTCAGATACCTTTCATTCGGAGGAGCTGGGCTTACAGGAAATTTTCGAAAAAAAAATCTTGCGACGGACTCAGCCTCCTGGTCTCTACTCGAGTAGCAGACAAATTGCACAAACGCGGAAGCCGATGGCACCGGGAGACATTACCATCACTCTGAGCACTGTTACCGACATCGATTTCAGATGTCGTAATAGAATGTTTGTTTGGACCTCTTCTGCCAAGGAAGCGCTCACCAATCGCTTGTCACGACTTGAACCGCGAACGCGCCCACCACGTGCCTACAGAACCACCACGTCACAACCGAACCGGGTAACAACCCGCCACATCCTAAACTCGACTTTTGGTAGATCTCCTTGCTTTCTTACCCTCAACTCCCCAAACCTTTCATCCAACCCGAACCAAGGACCAGAACAAAATCAAAACAAATGTTAGATCTACTACCATCCGTGCGACCAGAATGCACCAGCCTCCTAGACCCTTCCAATCTTAACCTATTCCTCAGTCTCTTCATCCTCGCTGGAATCCTGATTTCATACTTACCCCAACACCACCGAATAATATCTCGGGGCACGTCCGAGGGGATTAGTCCTGTGTTTTTGCTCCTTGGTGTGACTAGCGGAACATGCGCTTTTGCAAATATCTTGATCCTGAGTAGGGGCGTACTTGCATGCTGCGGAAAGGGTATTGGCGGGTTCAATTGCTTCGCCGCGAGTTTGGGTGTTGCACAAGTTGGTACGCAGTGGTGTTGTTTTGGAGTCATGTTAGTTTATCTTCTTTCTCTTCTACCTCTAGGTCTCAGCCGAATAGGCGTGTGGGTTCTAACAAAGAAGTGCAGATTACTTCTATTCCTCATCTACTTCCCGCGAGACGTCATAGCGGCTCCAACAGCCTCCCGTTTCGCTATACCAAAGACCCAATCTGCGCTTACAGTCGCAATCCTCTGCGTGGTGCACCTTGCCGTTGTCGCTGTGCTGACATTCTACTTCTCGCTCTTGTCTCCCCCAGCGTCTTACCCGGCTCACTCCGGCACAAGCGTCTCCCCGCAATTAACCACCTGGGCAAATTTCTTGGGCATTCAGTCTATGGTCCTAGCTTCTTTACAGTACCTCCCACAACTATACACCACCTGGACGCTTAAGCATGTGGGATCGCTTAGTATCCCCATGATGTGCATTCAGACGCCTGGGTCATTCGTTTGGGCGATCAGTCTCGCCAGCCGGGAGGGGACCAGATGGAGTAGCTGGATCACATATGTGGTTACGGGGGCGCTCCAGGGCGCGTTGTTGGTTATGTGTATTATGTGGGAGCTCAAGGACCGTAAGGGGAGGGAGGAGATGGGTGGGAGTGACAATGGTGCTGCAGTCGAGGGCGAGAGGAGGCCTTTGTTGGCAAATGAGACTTCGTAGGAGGGTAAAACGTCCGGTTGTTTGGAAGCGGCCGCGGGCGCAAATGATACTAGTTTTTTGTAACCTATTATTGTACTATTATTCTTGTATTCTTACATGCTCTGAATGAGTTGGTGGGCATTACGCTCTACATTCCGCACGAAATAGGCCCGCTGGCGCACCCACCCACTTTAGCTCCTATCACTCCCTCTTTCCCCCATCCACTACCCAATAACCCTCCTCTGCATTCCCGACCGTTTACTCTGCTCCGCCTTCTTTTCATCTCCCTCATGAACTATAGATGGCTCCATCTGTCCCCCATTCCCCAGAATATGTAAGCCAGAAAAGAAGAGAACTTGCTGGGCGCTGGGTCTTCCAGTGCCTTTCCACTCGTCCCCAGGAATTTGAAGTATATAATAATCCCCTCCACCACCAGTCACATCGTGTGGACAGTGTACTACCTCCAACTGATCCTCACAAGTCCGATGGACTCACGAATTAGTTGAAGCTAGCCAAGTGGGAGAAGGTTTGCACTGCAGTCACACGTTTGGCACGCATACCGAAAGGAAAGGCTCTAATAGTATAAGTGCATATCGGCAGAGTACCGTTAGAAACGGGATCTTTGGCGAGCCAATAGGCAGACAGTGGATAGTACAGGACAGCACTGATATAAGGATATCATAGTGTCCGCCACCGCTGCAACCCAAGACCTTTTAGTCTCATCACAGCTAACACTCACCTCCGCCCAGCGCTCAAAAGTGAGAAACATTACGGTAACGCTGGCCAGGTGATCACCCCTCGAGGGGGTTCCTCAACCAACTCCCCGTGAAAACTGTGAGAGGTTCCAGTAATTCAGTCCCGATTGACCCCATTTTACGCCCTGATCCCTACAGCTTTGACCCCCGCCGGAGCTAGCACAACACAAGCCCGCTACTGGTCCACTAGCTAAAGGTCCTGACGAAGGCTACTAGTCATAGGGTTTGACACTCGCTGTTGTGGAGATTAGCTCGTGCTAGTTTCGGGATTTTTTTTCTTTCTATAGGGACATCCGGATTGTTGCAATAACCCCTTCGAACCTGGCTCTACGAATTCGCCGTTAGGGTCGTCTTCGCCATGGCGTTTCGCGGTGATTGTTTTGCGAGGGTGTTTGTCCTGGGTTCTCCGGAGCGCCCCGAGGGGTGCTAGCCATCGGGACCTTGAATGTGCGTCCCGTATTTTGAGATTGGCTAAAGGACGATGAGGATAATCTGTAGTATCGATTGGATTCTTAAGGTCGAGTCTATTCTGGAAAGTATCAGCATGGTAGGATTGGAGTTAGCGAGGTCCACCCACCACTTGGAATCTGGCGTTTCCAATGCCACTCCCACCTCTAGGACAACCACAATCTCACCAGAAAGTGCAAATGGAATCCCCAACATACCGGTAGACTAAATGCCGTTGCTAAGAGGATTCTCACTGGCCCCCCACACCAACTGGCGCTTCCCCACTCGCATGATAACAAACTCGGCACCAACTCTCACGAGGTAGTCTGCAGTATCGCAAAGACGACTACAACCCTCGACCAAAATTGACATTTTCGTCCCTACCTATAGTTAACCCAATTACCAGAGTGCTGTCGGCATCATGCTCAGCAGACCGAGGGAGTATATAGAGTCCATTCCCGAGGCCCGCACCACAGGCTTTATCAAAGTCTGTCTCTGTTAATTCATATAATTTCCGTGCTCTTGGTGAGAGAACAGGGAATGGAATTACAAGTATCCCAAGCCTCAACCACCAATAAGCTATCCATGATACCCCCTTAGAACCTAGACCGCCTACTTCACGCCTAGTGCGGCCGGGGCAAGATGGAGGCGCGTGGATAGTGGAAATTGGGCTTTTGGCACCAGCCCTTTTTGTCACTTCCGATCTGGTTGGGGAAGGGGGTGTCTCCGTTGGAATTTGTTAGGGACGTTGTATTTTTATTTATTTCAGGACCGTGAGTAACAGGAATATTCCTGAGAGATGCTCTACCTTAAAGTCAACAGCATTCTGCTTGATGCCTTGAGTCATCGAGGAAAAATGCTAGATATATGGATCGCTCATGCCTCTCTCAGTTGGGTGGTTGGCTTGATCAACAGTCTTCCACTACCAGACAAAACCCTCAGTTCCGAACTTGCTTGAATTCTAGATGTCGAGTGATGTCTTGTGATTGTGACGTGTGTCTTGATATAGTGCAATGCTCGAGTACAGGGCTACTCGGGTTCTCGGGTTTCTACCTACAAGCATTGAATCCGTTCCCTTTAGGAGAGGTCCGAGGCAATACCTCTCGGGTAACCATGGTCAAATTAGGGCAAATCTTGGGATGGAGGAAGCATAATGGCTAGGGGGATTTGGTGAGGGTTTTGTGTGAAGGCTCTAAGTATTTGTCGAAGCTGTGTGACTTCCCGTAAGGTTAAAGTCGGATCTGTACGAGAAAAATCATAGAGTTTGGGTCATCAGAGCAGGTTATTTTCAGTCCTAAATTTGGAGGATTTTCTTTAGTCAGCGGAGGTAAGCCTTATTCCTTCAAGCTTCCGCGGCAGTCTTTTGGTGTAGAGATGTATTTAACTGGATATTTGAGTATATGGCCTCTTGGAAAGAGTGGCAAGATAGTCTTTGAATGCATTGATTATACTGTAGCACCGATCTGAACTATGATATGGACTGCTGTTGCAACCGAATAGGCCATAAGAGCACAACTCTCCCTATCAGAAACCCTACTGTTGGGTTATTCGCTCTTTTGCTGTCACAACTTTCTTAAAGAAGACAGAGGATAAAAATAAAAAGCATATCACATCCCCAGAGCCAGCAGTGCAGTGCAGTCTAAAGCTTCGTGACCCCGGCTAGGTGTAGGTATCCCGTCGCTGCGGGATTCGTCCCCTCGCCATTCGCGCTCCCCGTTCCTCCATTCGGCGCCTTCCTCAGCCGATTCGTGAAAAACACGGGGTGACGCATCGCCGGATTGTGATTGTGTGTTCTCTGCTCGAGCGGCGGGGAGATATGCGGCTTCTTCTATCGTGATTATTAGTAGGTGAATTAACGTGCTCCGTGCTCCGGAGCTGTGAAGGGGACCAACTGTGAAGATTGTAGGACGCTTCTGTTGAAGTGAGGGAAACATTGTGGTAGCCCGTCGCTGCACCGCCGCAGGTAAACTGACTTGAGGAAACAAGTAGGATCACGTTGGTCTGGTTTTGGTGTTTGTGGTTGCTCTTCTGGGGTCATGCGTCACCTAGACCTCGGCTATTGTATCATACTGTACCGATCCAGTGGTTAAGGGTCGAGTCAAGCTTCGCGCCACAAAGCCGATCGAATCAGAGATTTTGAGGGTTAGGGTTTGAATATGGGTACGATTAATTTGCCTTCTACCCCATTGCACTACTCGTATCATACTCTTCCCTTGAATTCCACCTCCCCCCTCTCTCTTACTAGAGCGGGAAATACGGAATGCCCCACACCCCTTTAATCTCGATAACCTCGACCTCCTTCCGATCCATAACCGCCTCCCCGATTACCACAGCGACATTATTTCCCAACACAACATTCGCCTTCCATCTTGCCCAGAAATGGTCAATCATCGGGTCGTCGAAATCAACTCTCCTATCTATTCTCTGCGGCAGTCACATCGCTATTCCACCCACCGGTCGGCGGTATCCGGGCCTACGGGGCACCATTGAACTCGTCTCCTTTGGCGCTGGGAGCAGGAGTACCGGACTGCTTGCTGGAGCTAACCGTGGAGAAACCTACTTGTCTGCGCGGTATGAGGCTCGGAGGGAAGGGTTCGATGTTTCTTTAAGGGAGTGGCTGGGAAGAAGTGTTGCCGGGAAGAATCCTTTTGAGGAGGGAGGAGAGGTGAAAGGGAAGGAGGCACTGGAGGAGAGGAAGAAGAAGGTGGAGGATATCGCGGGAGACTTGATGTTGCGGGAATTTCTGGATCAAAGCGTTATGATGTTGAGTAATGGACAGAGTC
This sequence comes from Tuber umbilicatum, assembly GCA_003313605.1. Taxonomy (NCBI): domain Eukaryota; kingdom Fungi; phylum Ascomycota; class Pezizomycetes; order Pezizales; family Tuberaceae; genus Tuber; species Tuber umbilicatum. The sequence goes on from QLOI01000893.1 coordinate 19,502, forward strand.
GGCGGGCGAGAATTGCACAAGCACTACTGAAAAGGCCCGAGGTGTTGGCTATTGATGAGCCGTTTAGTATGGTTCTGTGTGAACGAGTAACGACGAGTGCTAATAACCACACGCAAAACAGTGGGCCTCGATCCCTCGTCTCACAATTTACTATCAGAACTGCTTTCCCGTCTCCCACACGCCCTACAACCGACACAGGTGCTGCTCGGCCTTCGCTCACATGACCCTATACCAGCCTGGAGCACACACATAGCATATACATCCAACGACCGTATTCTCGAGCAGGGTCAAAAAGAGTTTGTCGTCCCCACCCTCCGTCAATCTGGAAAGACGATCCTACAAGAAGGCGACGACACCCAAAAACCAGCCCCAACCCTTCTGGACAAAGTCTGGTCCGTCCCCTCCCCTCCGCCATCCACCTCACAAAAACAGCTCCCACCCCCCCCAAAATCTACCTCCAGCCCAATTTTGGTTCAAATGAGCAACATCCAAATAACATACCCACCACAACCTCCCGTCCTCGAAAACTTCTCCTGGACAATCCGGGTCGGCGAGCGCTGGGGCCTTTTCGGCCCCAACGGATCGGGGAAGACCACACTGATATCCCTCCTAACCTCTGATCACCCGCAAACCTACGCCCTACCAATTACACACTTTGGCCACCCAACACGCCTTCCAGAGCCCGGAAGACCGGGTGTCAGCATCTTCGACATACAGAAGCGTATCGGGCACTCATCCCCAGAAGTCCATGCCTTCTTCCCGAAAACGTATACCCTCCGACGCACCATCCTCTCCGGCCTCGCGCAGACCTTCCACGCGAAGCCCCCACCAGCGACAGAATATGCCGAGACGCTGCTCGCCGGATTCGAAGACATGGTGGTCGGCGTGGGCGGTTGGGACGACACCGTCTTTGGCGAAGCGGGCGTGAACGTCCAACGGCTTGCCCTGTTCCTGCGTGCCGTGGTAGGCAAGCGCGAATTGGTAGTTCTTGACGAGGCCTTTTCCGGCATGGATAATGTGGTTCGGGATCGCTGTTTGCGGGTTCTTGCGGATGGGTTCGATTGCACCCGCCAGGCACTTGTGGTTGTTGGCCATGCCGGTGAGGAGGTGCCCGAGGTGGATATGTGGGTGAGGTTGCCGGAGAGGGGGAGTAATTCTTGCGCAGTTTATGGGTACGCGTAAATTGAGGGATATTTTTATACCTCTAGAGAGGTTCAACCCAAGTGTTAGAACATAGGATATCACTTGTGATTCATTCCCGGACCCGGTTACTATTTCTGCAAACTACTTTAGGTTCAAAGGGTCCCAGAAGAAAAAGAGCCGGAATTGATATCATCCTGGCGGAGATGCTACCGGTATTGTGTTACGGCTTCCAGATTTTTTCCCTGAATAGATATCAATTTATAGATAGCTACAGCCAGTCGTCAGAAGTGTTCGTGATCCAAGACATGTTTAATTAGCAATTGCGCCATACCGTGCCGTGTGGTGGGGTAGTGGGGTTGCCAACAGTCGAGTGCGCGAGTGCTCGAGTAAACCAACGAACAGGGGAACAAACAACCAAAGAATTAACACAATCCCATGATAATAAATTAATTAAATGATAGAAATAGGAATAAAAATAGCTAGTACTTTGTATAACCTCCCCTTGCTTCCAGAACTGCAGCTACTCTATCAGGCATTGATTTCCACAACTTCTCAAAAAACTCCTCAGGAATTGTCTCCCAAACCAATGGTAATACCAGTGCCAACCTCTTCTTAACAGCTTCCTTTCCTCCTGGAGTATCTGCAATCCTGGGATACTGCTGGTGCAAGCGCTTTTTAAGCTCAACCCATGCATGCTCAATAGGATTTAAATCAGGGGAATAAGGAGGATGTTCCTCCATCTCAATATAGTTTCTCTCCAACTAGTCCATAACACTATAAGCTTATGAACAGGAGAATTGTCTTGCTGAAAAAGAATATCTTGCATACCAAAAGATATCATTTGATGAATAGCACGAAAAAGATGCCTTCTTAAGAGCCTAACATACCTTGTAACATATCCCCTAGTGTTGTGCAGAACACTGGTTAGGGAGCGCTGTAGTGTGGGTTAATGATAGCTACACTCAGATCCCAAAGAGCAGGACTTTAAGTGAGGTATAGCTAATGGAGACCTCGATAGAGCGTTGAGCGGTAGGTATCAATTACTATATTGCCAGCTTGCTAAAGTCCCGGGCTTGCAAGCTGTTGGGGAATCACAAACTGAACTGAAGTAACTGCTCAACTAAGTATATTTGAACTATCTCAGTTGATGTCCGCTCCTCCTAAGTTCTTGAGAATTGCAGTCTTTAAATACTTTAACCGCTATCCAGTAGCCTTATAACAAAATCAAATATCAAGACATCAATTGATGCCTTAAACAATAAACATAAAACAAATACCTCACCAGGCTCGCCAGCCTGTTCTTTTTGCCTTAACAGTCTGTAGGCCTTAAAACAATCTGTAGGCCTAAAAAACAATAGTAACCTATAACGGTTACATCCCCAAAACAAAATCACAATTTCATACCACAAAAACAAATAACAAATCCCCTTCACATCCAAGAGCGAATCTGTTCTCCATCATCATCGGATATCCCAGAGTCATCATCGTCGCTCTCAAAGTAGGGTTCCCAAAACCCGCTATCAATACTACCAGCATCATTGAATTCTCCTCTGTCGCGGATCGTGGGCATGAATGTGGTATTGGTAAAGCCAACGATGATCGGGAATTCGTCTCCTGGACAGTTGTCCGTCCACCAATCCTGTACCAACTCCATTGCATTCTCTAGTCCATCCACTGGTTCCCAGCTGTTCTCCGAGCTAGGGTAGCCTTTCCATTTCACTAGGAACTGATTGATTCCATAACGCTGGCGGTGATCCAGCACCTCCTCCACTTCCCATTCCTGGATTTCTTCGATCAAGATAGGTGCCGGTTTTGCATAGGTTCTTCCTGGGAATCGATTGTCGTTATTTTCTTCGAATTTCTTAACCACTGAGCAGTGGAAGACTGCCTCTTTGTGTCTGTATATCTTTGCGTCCATTTTCACAGTGTAGTTCTGTGTATGCTCATCATAGTCTAGTACCTCAAAAGGTCCTCGCCAGCGATGTTCTAGCGTCTTGCTCTTTCCAGACTCTGTTGCAAACTGATCTCCAAAGACCAACAAACGTCCTCCTACCGGAATCGGTTTATGGGTCTTCCTTCTCTTTGCTGCCGCAGTGGTACTTCGGAATCTTGCTGCTTTGATTGCCTGGTATGCTGTGTTTCTGAGTTCCTGGTGGCGATTTAGGTAATCGTCTGAGGCTGGGACCATAGTATTCCGGACTCTAATGGTTGATAGCAAGGGATAGTCTCATCCATAAACTGCTTTGTATGGGGACATATTCAAGACGCTAGAGTGTCCTGCATTCTCGTAGGCTACCAACTTCGGCAGTGCCAATAACCAGTTATTCTGCCACTTGTTGACCACGTTCTGGAGTGCCGTTTTGAGTTGTCTGATCCTCTTTTCCACTTGACTATTCGTTTCTTGATGGCCAGGCGTTGCCTTGATATGTTCTATTCCCATAGACCACCTACTCTGGGACCAGAACTGTGATGTGAACTTAGGGTCAGCATCACTAACGATGGAGGTTGGTACTCCATGGGGTGTAAAGACATGGTATTGGAGTAGGATTAAAGTTTCCTCCACCTGGTTGTTGGAATGTGTTGAAATAAACCAGGTAAATCCAACAGCTCCGTCAACAACAACAAGAACCATATCGTATTTGTTGTTTCCAGACTTGTTGAAAGATCCTGCAAAGTCGATGGCATAAGAAGTAAAGATCTCGGAAGGTACTGGCATTACCAGAGCATCCCCCTCAGGGCGTGAGTTGCGTTCCTTATTTCTTTGGCATAGTTCACAGTGGCAGACATAGTCGCGGAAGTCCTTTCGCATTTCAGGCCAGAACAAGTATTCTGTGGCATAGCAAAGGTTTCGTTCAGCACTATGATGTCCTTTCCCATGGATTTCTGCAATGACCAGTTCCTGGAGTGTTGATCTATTTACTCCATGACCATGTGGAATGTACAGGCAATCAAGTCCATTTCTTGTAGTAGCAAATAGCAATCTGTCTCTGATCTTATAATGGGAAAACCGATTTCTTCCAGCTGTCTTCTGAGTTTCGGTATAGAGCTTGTAAAGCTCATCCCTTCTGTATGCCTCTATTATCTGCCTTCTCCAGAGGCCGCTCATCTCTGCTACTACCAGGGTGATATCTCATTGATTCTCCACAAGATCAAAGCCTAATATCTCAGTCTCTGCTTCATCTTCATCAAACATTTCATAGAGGTGTCTGCTTTCTCGTCTGAGGGCTGGAGGGGAGATCACAGGTATAGGTCGTCATTCTGTTGTACCTGCTGCCAAATAGAGAGGTCGTTTGACATTGTAGCCTGGGTTGTGTACCTGACAATCGTCTTCTTCACAATTTGTAAAATCGATAGTGGAGCATTCTAATGCGGTGGCAAGACGTCTCTTAATGCCACCCATGTCAAGTCTCAGTTGTTGAACAAGAGTAGTACTGTCTAATACCGTTTTGATGGTAACTCCGGGTATAACGTCACGGTCTATGTGCTTTTCTTCATCATGAATGGTACATGACTCGTCATGGCATGCCGTCCAATGGAGGACAGCATGGCTGAGGCTTTTGTCACTGCTAGGTTCAAGGTCCACTTTGTCTCCCCAACTGTTCCCTTTTCTAATAGAACAGTCAGAACTAGACGAGTGATCGTCATTGATGTAGAGGGGTTCGAATCGAGACATGTTTGCTATGATTTGTTGAGTATTGTTGTTGCTGAAATAGTTCTCGTCTGTAGGATCTGTTGGGTAATTTGGTTTGGGATCAAAACTCTCAAAGAGGGGGGAAAGAGCGTCTGCTAAATAGTTTCCTTTCCCATGCCTGTAACAAACCTACGCATTATATCATCCTAGGGGGTGTTGGGCATATGCAATCCCAACACCCAACTCTGGCCCTGATGTAGGGCCTGGACGTCGCCAGCAGTACGGTGTGAAGTTGCTAGTTACCAGCAAAAATCGCGAAATTGGCAGCATCCCTATAGCACCGTATACGTCGTCGCCGTCCGTCCGACTGGAAGCTCCTTGCAGGATATATGAGAGGGGTAGTATGCACTGCTCATACAGCTGGAATACAGTATATGATACAAATGATATTTGTGTGAGCAGAAAAACCTACCGAATCAGGAAACAATAATGCTTCACGTTGACTGACTACAAATAGTCATAGGTCTGCAAGTAGGACGGGAGTAAAGAAGACGTAGCTGCAAGCCCATTCTCGCTAGGCAAATCAAAGTAGCGATCTAGCACTAAGCCTACCATCTCGACGTAATGATAATGCAGTCATGCCTCTGTGTTGTCACCGTTGTTTGATATTGAGACTGATTACCCCAATAACAGAGGAACGACTGGTATGTTTGCATTTGGGCAGCATACTTAGACTAAGTTTATATGGCAAAGGCATCTTTCGCTTCCGACTGGCATAGTCTCGCACACCCTCAGAAAGATGAAGTAAAATAAGCCGAATGACTAGAAGCGGGGAATTATTCAGGGTCTACAAGTGTTCACACTTAAGATTGATAAGACGAAAGACTAGTAGTTGTTGCGGAGGTACTTAGTTAGTACAGGTATTAGATGTACCGGCTGCGGAAACACACGCGGGATATAAATATAAGAGTTCCTCCCCAGCTATTAGACAGAGAGCAACGGAGAAGAGATCTTATCAATATAACAAGTTATTATCTACACTTCATACTCTTAGTCGTTTTAGCGAAACGAGTATTAGCGATTAAATCACGACGCCTTCCTGACACTGCTCCGTTATCGAACACTTTACAACGCTTAACCTTACTATACTGTGCTCTGAGTTGGTTACCCGTAACAGGTGGGTTCTCCAACGGAGTTGTTTCCGGAAGGGGTTCTTGGTAGTCCTAAGGTATACTAGAGGCTGATAGTCTGTAATGATCATAAAAGTGTGGCCTGCTAATATATGATTAAATGCCTCAAGTGCATCGATAATGGCTAGTGCCTCCTTATGGGTGGTTCCGTAGTTCATCTGAGAATTTGTGAATTCTCTGCTGTGTAGGGCTGCCGGCCTTGCAGTTTCTGCTGTATCCCCTTGTCCTACCCTTGCTCCTACTCCAGAATCTGATGCATCAGTTATCAACCATATAGCCTGGCCTGATGTGTGATTTATCGGCCTCATGACCTCATAGTTTCTAACAACTTCCATCACCTTCTTCATACTCCGATCATGTGTCGCTGTCCAATCCCATTTTCCCTTACCGGTTAAGTCTCTGAGCACCGCTTTGATGGTTGTAATGTGTGGTAGAAACTGGCTAATATAATTCACCAGGCCTAGAAACTGGCGTAGTTGTTTCTGATTCTTAGGAGTAGACCATTCCTCGATTCTCTGTATCTTTTCTGGAGAGGGATGCAGTCTCTTGTTGTCTATCAGGTGTCCTAAGACTCGTAGTTCTTTTGGGAAGAAATGCGATTTCTTCCTGCTTGCAATGAATTCTACTTCTTGCACCTTGTCGCATACTTCTTTTATGTGTCGCAGGTGATCTTCTTCAGTGTCCGAGAATATGAGGATATCATCAATATATACCCATAGGAATTCTCCTAAGAAGTCAGCAACCAAGTCTGACATAATTCTCTTAAAGGTTCCTGGTGCATTCATGTCTCCCTGGAGCATGACTTTGCTAACGAATCTGCCAAATGGTGTCCTGAAACTATTATATTTCTCATCTTCAAGATCAACCATGGTTTGAAAATAGGCGTCGCTCAAGTGTATCTTGCTTCTATACCGCGCTCTTCCTGCAGCGTTCTGTAGTCTTCTCTGATTTGGGATTGATTCATCGTCTTTCTTGGTGACTTCGTTCCTAGTTGATAGGTCTATCAACGGCCTTATTCTTCTGTCGGTCTTTCCCGGTACTGATACAAACATTGGTGCCGCTCCTGGTACCCCTGCTCTTTTGATGACCCCACTCTGAGTTTTTGGTCAATCTAATCCTTTTGTCTTATCTCACATTTTTCAGGTACTGAGTAGGTTGGTAGGGCCTTCTGGTCATCAGTGTTCTTCACTCGAATTCGATGGTTTATCTTGCTTAATGGTGGTAATCTTTCTTGGATTTTCTCTGGGAAAACCTTTGGGTACTGATCCATGATGTTTTCTGTACTGATTACCACTGTTCGGACCATTGAACTTGTAGGTTTACAATGCACTCGGACCTCATGGTCTGGAAAGTGTATGGACAACTTCCCACAACCAATGGTAGCATTATTCCGTGAAAGGAATGGCATACCAATAAGTGCGTCGTATTTTGCTAGGTTTTCTACCATCATTGTATTTGTTGTTGTGCGCATGCTTCCAATAGTGATGTCCACATAACATTCCTTTATTGCAGTTGATTGTGATCCTTTCATTGCCATATGGATGGTTGTCGGAGTATCTTGTTCCTGACATGGTATGCCATGAGTTGTAACGAACACTGTACGGAGTATGTCAGCTCCAATTGTGCTGGTATCAAAGAGTACTCTTGCGTCTTTCCCATTTATCTTAATAATTCCTTCCAGTGCTGAAAAGAGTGACACTCCTTTGAATATGGTATATCTTGCCACTGCAAATGATTCAATTTCCATGGAGTTGACATAGACATCCTTTGTATCGCTGGCTTTCTCTGTTCTGTTTACAGAGGCTTCCTTTTGGATCGGCTCCTTCTTGTTCTATCCTCTTTGTCAAGACAATTTCGTGCCTTATGTTCTGTGTTTCCACAGTTGAAGCACACTCCCTTTTTCTTCTTGGTATCCTGTGAGTCCTTCTTCTTGTCCTGGGTTTCATCTTCTCGTTTCCAGGTACTCTTGCCAGTGAAATTCTTCATAGGAATGGCATCCTTGTTTTGTTTCTCAGGGTGCTGCTTTGAACTGACATTCATGTAAGCTCCGGTTTCATGAAGAATGTTGTCCTGTTTTTCGCAATAAGCAATGAGGGATGCAATCGTTTTGTCGTCGTCAAACGATGACTAAGCCACCTGCCGAAGCCTTGTGTGTATGCATTTGAAGAATTTCTGTAAGAAAGCATAGTCTGATAGCGGGTCTTCTAGTAGACTAGAAAGGTAAATAATGAGGTCTGTAACAACAGCGGATAGAGGTAGAACCTCTCCATTTACCAACTGTTCTACCTCATGGAACTTGTCATACAACATGGCCTTCTGTCTGGAAGATTGGAATCGCTTTCTTAACCAATCAACAAGTTGGTGTCTTGTAATATTCTGACAATAGTGTTCTGCTGCCTAAAGGGCTGCTTCGTTGGCCTGTCCTTCAGTGTATAAGATCCAGCAGTTTCCATTCCCAGGCGCATTGGAATCGATTCTGTTAAGCCTTAGGAACAGCTGTGTGGCTTTATACCATCGACCGAAGGATTCAGGTTCTAGGTCTTTCCCTTCGCCTGTGAATCCCTTTGGTGTTGGGATCTTTATACTGAGTTTCACTCTATTTGCTGTTAAGGCATTGTTGGCCCCCTTTCCAGTGTCTTCCGGTGCCTTACCTCTTCCCGTGCCTGTCCCTGACATGCTGTCCGAGTCACTGGAGCTCTCTGAACTACCTGTGTTCCCTTCAGGTTGTTCCTCTGCTGAACCAGATTCTTCCTTGGTTGAAGTCCCTTGTTAGCCATATGCTTTTCCAACACCTTCCTATGGCCCCGATGTAGGGCCCGGACGTCGCCTGCAGTACGGTGTGAAGTTGCTAGTTACCAGCATAAATTGCGAAATTGGCAGCTACCCCATAACACTGTATACGTCGTCACCGTCTGTCTGACTAAAAGCTGTTCGCAGGATATATGAGAGGAGTAGTGTGCACAGCTCATGGAGCTGGAATCCAGTATATGAGAAAAAAGATATCTGCATGAGCAGAAAAGCCTACCAAATCAGAAAACAATAATGCTTCACGTTGACCGACTACAAATAGTCATAGGACTGAAAGAACGGACGGGAGTTAAGAGGACATAGCTGCAAGCCCATTCTCGCTAGGCAAATCAAACAAGGGATGGAGCACTAAGCCTACCAACTCTACGTGATGATAATACTGTCATGCCTCTGTGTTGTCACCGTTGTCTGATATTGAGACTGATCACCTCAATAACAGAGAAATCACTGGTATGTTCGCATTTGGGCGGCATACTCAGACTAAGTACATATAGCAAAGGAATCATTTACTTCCGACTGGCAGAGTCTTACACACCCTTAAGAAGAGGAAGTAAAATAAGCTGAATGACAGGAAGCGGGAAATTATTCAGAGTCTACTAGTGTTCGCACTTAAGATTGATAAGATGAAAGACTAGTAGCTGTTGTGGAGGTACTTAGTTAATATAGGTATTAGATGTATAGGCCGCGGAGACTCACGCGAGATATAAATATAACAGTTCCTTACCAGCTATTAGATAGACAGCAAGGGAGAAGAGATCATATCAAAATAACAAGTTATTACATACACTTCATACTCTTAGTAGTTTTAGCGAAACGAGTATTAGCGATAAAATTAGGACGCCTTTCTGACACGACTCCGTCATCGAACACTTAAACGCTTAACCTTACTCTACTGAGCTCTGAGTGGGTTACCGGAAACACTATATTGATATTCTCCCTGTCACTGAGGCATGATCAACACAGACGGTGTCAAATGATCTTGACAATACTTACTACTATCTTCTGTTACCATTTGTTCTTCATCTTAGGGAACATATCGGCTACACAGGACATACCTGAACCCCTTTCCTGGTACTTAACGACCACTAAGGACGAAGACGATTACGATGACTTCGAGCCGCACAAGCAGGGTAGCCTTACACTTGCTTGTCCTATCGAACCTCCAGTAGTCAGTCAAAGGGATAGAATCCCGAAATGGTGAAGCCGCCAAAACCATATCGGGCCGTGCAGTCACAAAAGGCACTTATCTGGAAACATCCCTTTGGTGAAATTGTTCTTCACTTTGACGACAAAGATAATTCAACACCACTGGCAAAAAGAGCCCCTAGTGGGTGGTAACTGCATGTCGTGGAGAAAATACGATATCACTTACGCTGAATATGCCAGAAAATTAAGGATCGTGGAATAGATCCTTCTACCATCAAAATCCTACGCGATACAATCATTAAGGACGGTTGGACCAATGAACGATTCCTTTTCTACCACTAAGTCGACCATTCAAAGCCAAGCCCAGAAACTTACTCAGATATGGCATTAAGAATTATTCGAGAAAATGAAATTATGGGAGAAAGCATAGACCATGATGGAGTTGACCAAGTTTCAACAACAACGTCGGAACCACCACCAGTTCCTTGAGGTTATGTTCCAAGCCGAAGCGGAACCCCTGTGGTACAGCCTCCTTCAAGAGTTAACAAAAGGCGATCACAGTCTAAGATGAGAGGATTGATACAACCAACCCCTGGGAGACTGACGAAACCATCACTCAGTTTCCTTGAGAGATATTGTACCCCGCTCCAAGGACCACAAACTAAGGCCCGACGAACTGCGATAGACTTCTTAACCAAGCTTGACTCGGTAATAAGACGTATTAATCGGATGGCAAATGAAACTAAAGATCGGCAACTTATTGCTTTCAATACACTCTCAAACTCTCAAAAGCGCCTGGTGGCAGACTGGGAAGATGTTCGGACAAGAGTTAAGGAAGGTGGGGAACTAGTCGATGACGAAGTAGAAAATCTCCACAAAAATCTGGAAATGGTTACCTCTGTACTTAGTAAAGCATCTGACGAGTTCAAGTTAAGACGAATGGCCGAAGAAAACAGGATTCCTCAGCAACAGGAGCGACAACAAGAAGTGATTCAGCAATTGCATAGCAACATAGGAACAACTGATGCACAATCCCTCGCTCGAGACCTCTTATTGGAAAAGGAAGTTAATACCTTACGATCACACCGTGATGAATTGAGAAGGGAATTAGCTACACAGAGGAAGGAAAACGAGGACGTAAGAGCACAAATAGCAAGAAACCAGTGTGTCAACAAAGAATTCGAAGCCCGGAAGGACGCAGAAATTGGGGAATTGAAAAGAATGTTGGACAATTTGTCGGCACTGGTTAACCTATGACCATCAGGTGCCGACAGAGGAGAAAGCAGTCCAGCTCAGGACCCTGCACCTAAGAATAGCCTAAACTCTCAAGAAAGTCGGAAAGAAAAAGGAAAGGCCCCTGAGCAACAAGAGGCAGAAGCAGGGCCTAGTGGTGGTGGACAAGGACAGCCGCAAGCTCTAGGAGATCACCCAGGGTATCTAGGTGACGACGACGATGATGACGATAGCTCATCAAGTAGCTCTCCAGATAGTAAAAGCTGCCGGGACCCTGATGAAGACCGACGTAAGTGGAAACAATAACAACATCGAGCCAGGAGTGGAATCACGCCCAAGGAAGACTAGGACTACGAACGAATGCAACTGCTTATAGAAGTAGTAAGCAAAGGACTCGCCGATGCTAAAAAGAAAGACGCCACACCAGTGCAAATCTTCGAAGCAAAGGACAACCAAAGCATGAAAACTTGGTTACTCCAATGTGAAGATTATTTCCGACAAAACACACATCATTGGGAAAAGCACATGCATAGGATAGAACATGCCAACAGTCAGACGAAGGGGGACATTCTCGCACAGTTTACGAATTTGTATCGATGCGCTATGACTGGTGAACTTGGCCATAAGAAAATCGAAGAGCTCATTCACTGGCAATGCTTTTGTCAGGAAATTACCAACTGATATGCAAGCACTGCCAAAGATCGAGAGGCACTCCGAGATATGGATAAAGTTAAATACAAGGGGAAGATTTCTACCCTCTTATTAAAAATGGAGAACCTTAACATCAAGGTGCAATTAACCGGTATTGCGTGGCGAAGAAAGCTGGAAGAAAAGATACCACTACAAATACTGGAACGACTGTTCTTGAAAAAATACGATCTGGATGAAGAATGGTTAAGTGCATTAAGGGAATGTGGTGAACATTATCAAGAATGGAAGCTGGACCAACAAGTCTCTACACGAGAAGGCCAGGTCAAGACGACAAAATGAAAGGACTGCGATGAGGAAAGGGGTGGAACCAAAACTATCAAATAGCGTAAGCAGTACACCAAAGCAGAACGCGTAACATATAAGGCAACCAAACAAGTAGCAAGGACCTCAACGTTAAATGAGGCAGAAAAATTGGGAAACACCACGGAATGGGAGAAAATGCCCAGAGGCATTCCACAAAACCTCATTGACGAAAGAAAGAAAAATATGGGGTGTACACATTGTGGTTTGACAAACCATGAATGGAAAACTTGCCGGAAGGATGCGCAAGTAATGGCAATCCAACGGGCTCCTTAGAAAGGTACCCGCAAGGAGGATCAGAATGATCACCAACGTAATAAGGGGCGTTCAGGAGTGAATTTGGTTAATGGAAACCAGCCACCCCCATAAAAGGCACAAGTCGCAGGAATTGAAAGGCCGACAGGGGTCTGGGAAAACCTTTCGGACTTTGAAATGGAGGACAAAGGAAATTCGGCACGGACGGCGACGGTGATTGGGTAGTCTATACGACTGGTACTCCAATCGGCACCCAGGTCTATAGGAATTGAAGAAACGATGCGAGGAACACCTCTCCCACCCTCCGGTGGTAAGGATCCCGACACATCAACCGGTGAAAATAAATGATGGTAGTCAGACATGTTTTCTGGAAACTCAAAGGTCTCCCATAAGGACCAACTTGGGATTAAAATGAAGTCAGCAGAAATCATACTAGGGAGAGTCAGTAGGGGCGAGGGAGATGACCCATGGGAGTAATGAGGCATACTTCACTCAAGCGCTAGGTTTGGATGTACTCGGGACAAGGCTCTAGACTTGGTTCTCACGGACACATTCTCTCTCGAATTGATTTGGCGGTACCAACGTATGAATTCTGTGATCGATATGATCTCTTGAGAAGAGGATGGTGAACAAGGGCGGGAAGGATAGAACATGGTAATTGGCCAGCCCTAGAACCTGATGGTAATACTATGTACCTATCTGGATGATCGTGGATACCCCCTAGACAGGACCTGCAGGTTGTAAAAGCAGGATGGGAGGGAACCCTGCAGAAAGGGGTAAAGCCCCCTAGTAGTGGGCTGCCTGATGACCAAAAAATGGTGGATGGAAAAGGGGCACACAACCCAATAACTGCACACTCTCTCCTTGAGTGGTGGTGAAACGCGAAAGGACAAAGATAAAAACCCTATTAAGGAAAAGGCTAACAGGAATTAGTTTGGCTGAGAAGGTCTAATTGACGGAAAGTATGCGGGCATGGTCTCAAACATCCACAAAATGTCTCAAGCATGAAAGGCAGACACATTCGTCGAGGTCTGGAAGAGGACAAAGATCCCTCGACCCTGACGATACAATTGCCTAGAAGGTATCGCACACGTCGAGACAGAAGGAAAAAGAATCCAGGTTTGCGCGTTATTAGATTCTGGCTCTAATATCTTCCTAATCAACACTCGCCTCGTACAAGAATACGATATTCCGTATAAAACGAGAGAAAATCCTACCGACATCTTAGGATTCGATGGCTCAGGCACCGAAAGCGGCGGGAAACATTTTACTTGCCCAATTTTGTTAGAAATCGGGACAAACTCCCACCGATCGGAAGTTTCCTGTGAAATTGTGAATGCAGGAAACTACAACCTGATTATTCCTTTTGGGTGGTGGAAGGAACACCACATGGCGAACATTAAACACCCAGATAATTGGTATTTTTCTGAATAATCATGTCCGGACCGTGAATTCGATGAAGCATTAGGGGATATGTGAGAATATGACAAGACAGTAGTTTTCGATCAAAATGCACAACTCATAGGATGAATATGGTATAAGGATAAACCGGTCGAGAACATCATACATAAGATCCCCAAACAATACCATGATTATGTTCAACTATTTGAGGAGGAAGTTGCAATACAAATGCCCTCTAGGAGAAAATGGGATCACGCCATCAGAATTAAGGATGGGGAAGAACCGCCTTGGGGCCCAATATACCCGTTGTCGGCAATGCAACTAAAGGAACTAAGAAAGTACTTGGATGAAATGCTACAACAAGGGAAAATCCAACCCAGTCAATCACCTGCCGGCGCTTCTATTCTTTTCGTTCCAAAAGCGGATGGCAAACTGCGAGTAGTAGTGGATTACCAAGGTTTGAATTCAGTTACCATCGAGGACAGATACCTGATACCTATCATGAGGGAACTCAGAGACTGAGTGGAAGGATCCCAGATTTTGTCTAAGATAGATCTTAAAAAGGGGTACTACTTGGTGCGAATAGCTGAAGGAGACAAATGGAAAACAGCGTTCTGATGCCGTTACGGCCACTATGAGTAAATGGTAATGCCTTTTCCAATTACTTAACGCGCCCGCTACTTTCTAATCAATGATGAATGAAATACTTCGTGAATGTCTAGACCAAGCAGTTGGTGTCTACTTAGACGACATCCTGATATACTTGGAAAACGAAAAAGACCACATTCAGCTGGTTAAAAAGTTTTTGCAGAAACTAAAGGAGAACCAGCTAGCAGTCAATCTAGAAAAATCAATATTTCATGTCAAAGAAGTTGAATTTCTCGGCTACATCGCCAATACGGAAGTAGTGGAAATGAGTGAACGAAAAGTCAAGTCCATAAGAGAATGGAAAGCTCCCACTTCAGTTAAGGAAGTCCATGGCTTCATCGAATTTGCTAATTTTTACCGACGTTTCATTCAAATTTTTCTGCAATTTGCAAGCCAATCATAGTAACCTTAAAAGGTGACCCAAAAAACTTTTGTTGGGGCACTGAACAGAATAGAGGCCTTCGAAATCTTGAAGGAAATATTCATTACCGCACCCATACTTTGTCATTTTCATCCTGGGCTAGACACAGTAGTAGAAATGGATGCAAGCGATTTTGCCATCGGTTGGGTTCTGTCACAATTTCAAGAAAAGAAACTCAATCCAGTGGCTTTCCATTCACGAAAATTAAACTCCGCGGAACGAAACTACGAAATTCATGATAAAGAATTACTCGCAATAATGGAAGCATTCAAGGAATGGAGACATTACCTGTTAGCCACAGAAAAACCTGTTACAGTTCATACAGACCACCAAAACCTACAACATTTTCTTCCAACTAAGATATGGAATGGAAGGCAGATCCGTTGGGCACAAGCGCTAGCAGAGTATAATTTCAAAATCGTTTACTGACTAGGCACAAGAGGAGGAAAACCTGACTCCTTAGGTAGACGGCCGGAGTACTGTGTAGAGGAGTGAGCTGCACATAGCGACCAGTCTATGTTGAAGTCGGAGCATTTTTAAATCTTTGTAACATCAGCAGAGAGCGACGATGATGAGGGGATAGAGGTAGAAGAAGAATTGCCAAAGCTTCACAATATACGTAACAAGAAATTGAGCAAAGAGGCCGTAATACCAACTAAATTATGATGAATGGCGGCCGGTCACAACCTCTATGCATTAAAAGACGCCCCACTTCCGGCAAAGGGACAGCTGCTGGTCGATACGAGCTTAGCTATCAGTCTACCACAAGGAACATACGGAAGAATAGCGTCTCACAGTGGACTAGCGAGTAAAAACGGAGTTGAGGTTGGAGCTGGAGTCATTAATACAGATTATGAAGGCGAACTCAAGGTACTGTTACGAAACCATGGTCCCAAGGACTATCAAATACGCAAAGGTGACCGCATAGCGCAACTGATAGTAACTCAAATCGACAACTCTGAATTGATGGAGGTCAAGGAGATAGATCCAACACAGTGCGCGGGGCAAGGGTTCAGAAGCACTGATTTCATTCCAACACGAATGCTAGCAACAGAAATGGCTATGACTTCGAAAAGTATACTGCAAGCAGATGCAGAAACTAATAAACATTTTGACAAATCGGATGAACTACACAACCCCCAGTCAAGGCAGGAAATAGTCTAGATGGCAAACTCTACTCTAGCACAGATAGAAATGAAGGTTTTTGCTACGGAATTTCTGGACCAAGTCTTAGTGGCTGCGGAGCAAGACGAAGAGAGGAAAGAACGAAAAAGGGAGTTGGAAGCCTTGGAACGAGACGGGGAGACGTTACCAAAACAATGGAAAACAGTCAAAGGGTTTCTATACTACAAAAACGGGCTGTACATACCCGACAACGAAGAACTGCGAACAGTAGTCGTAAAAGAATGCCATGATTCTAAGGTGGTAGGACATTTTGGACAAGAAAAAACCCCAGAAATAATCATGCAAGAATTTTGCTGGAAAGGTTTAGCAAACTGAATAAATTACTACGTACGATCATGTGACGAATGCCAACACAATAAATCTCCACGACACGCCAGGTACGGGTCGTTACAAGCCCTACAAGTTCCTTATGCGGCTTTGGCGTTAATATCTACCAATTTTATAACACATCTACTGGAGTCACAAGAACACACACAAATTATGGTCATAGTAGACCAATTCACCAAAATGTGTTACGGTACCTAGCTAGCCTTCGTAATACTAAATATATTCGTGACAGGTAACAACCTGAGT
>QLOI01000897.1:0-64709 GCA_003313605.1 Tuber umbilicatum
TAGTTGATCGTTCGTTCACGAGATTTGTCGTTGCTACCGGTGATTTTTGTCGCCAGCCTCGTACCACATCCGTAGCAGGAATGCATTACCGATACCTCAACCGAGCGCAAACGATTAGGGATTAGCAACCTGGATAGGAAAAGGGAAAATTGACTGAGTGGTTAGGTGATACGAGAAGTAGAAAGGTATAAACCGATATCTACAAGTAATACTTGATCTAATCTCCTTTCGCTTCAAGCGCTGTAGCTACCCTATCAGGTATAGATTCCAGGGAACACAGGAATTAATTTGTAAACTAAGAGAACTCTAGTGCTAGTCTTTGTTTGGGTGTAGCTGTTGTGATCGGTTTTTTAAACTCAACTCATGAATTCTGGATGGGATTCGGATTAGGGAATGAGAAGAGTGCTCTACCGTACTGCGTCAAGGTTATCGATGTCGACGCCTCCGTAAATCACTAGCTTTGTGAACTGAAAAAGGAAAATTCTGAATACCACAAACTTATTTAATAAATAATTTTAATACCTTTCTTTAAATCATCCGTGTCCTGCACCGAGCTCACTGATATTTTCCATTTTTTCTGTCCCCTCTTCCCGAGCACATGATGTTGTTCAGTGCCCCTCGCCCGGATCAACCACTCAGCAGCCACTGCCTGTATAAGGGACAGAAAAGGCAGTTGTTATAGCATTGAATTACGCGGAGAAAGAAAGAAAAAGAAGTGCTGCCTAGTGAGTTCAACTTCGAGAGCTACCCTATCGCTTTAGTATGGTGGATGACTAAGGTGAGACTTGTTTGGCGAAAACTACGATCTTCTGGCTGTGCTGCATCGCACGCACAATAGGAAAGGTACCGCACAGAAACTCACCCCAACTGGCTAAAGATCAAGGAGTAAATTCGTCAAAACCAAATACCACCTAGGTGTAATCCTTAAAGTGGTCCCCAATAAAATTACAGGAGGGATTATTTCCAAGGCTTCATGAATGCCGTTAACTTATTGTGCCTGGACCTCGCAGCTTTACCGGTAGTGGAGAGCATGCTTTTGCCAACTGGTGCTATCCCATGGATTGTAGAGGGCTACTCCAAGAAGGCCGCTGACCAAAAGGAACTGCCCGCGTGAAGCCTGTTAGATTGGATTAGCTAGTAGGTTATTTGCACCGTATCGCACTCATACTTCAACTTCCAAGCCCCCCTTGTACTCCTACTGCTCGAGTGGTCATGCAAATCCACAGTTGAGGTCCTGATATATCACCCCACTCCTCCTCTTTCCACTTCCCCACATGAATCTACAGATGTCACTCTGCCCGCTCTCCCGACCATCCCCCCAGCATACAAGCATATGTTGGCAAAAAGACAGAAAACGCTGGATTGCTTCGGGTGTAGGGGGTGGTGCTTACGCAAATGTTCTTGCGTGATGTTCTCCTTGAAAGGAGAGGGAAAACTCGGATACTTGAGTGAGGAACGAACAAGGAGAAATCCAAGGCAAGGAAATGAGGAAAACACATAAATTAGGAGAATACGTTCTAGGCTTGCGAGCCTCTCCCCTAGTGCATACGCGCACCGCTCGGGGCTAAAGAGTGCTGGAATTTCGAAGTGCGGTGATTTCCGGCGATATCTACAACGCTCACTACAAAGTACGGAAAGCTAGCATTGCGGTTTGGGGGTTACTCTAAAGTTTCCCGGGGGCCGCACCAGAAAATGTTAGTCTCATTGTGTGATCACATCGAGTGCCATTGGGACCAGCACCCCCTACAAATACCCGGTTTTTTGACCATCAAGTTGTTGGCCTCCCTTCGTTTCTGCTGACAAAACGATAGTCGTGGCCGCCTTCTACTTGAAAGGAAAATAGGGCCTCCTATCCTAATAAACGCCCTGCAGGTCCTCGGGATGAGGGACATTTATCGGCCGGGCCTCCACCAGATGACCTCAGCCATACCCCTTCAAGTCAAGTGCTCCTCCAGCTTTCGAATAATAACTCCTTAAAACTCAGTCTACAAACGTAGGGGTCTGTAATACTCGGTACCCCTAAAAACCGCTGGTACAAAAGGTATCGAAAGACAGCGTTGGGCCGTAAAGGGGTTAGCAGGAGGCTAGGGTGGGGGGATATATTTAAAGTACTTATTTTCCTATATGATTGCTCCTGTAAAGATGGACGTCTTTCTCGGGACCTTACTAGAGGAATTTCCCGCACTGGAATAAGTACATAGAAAAGGCACTTCACAAATTGTAAAGTCCCCTCTAACAACTCAAGTGATACAACAATTTACAAAAGATCATATACCAAGGTCAGCATTTTTTAAATTACAATACCTTACTTCAATACCTACAAGGCCGGCCAGAGATTTTGTACTGATGGAATAGTAGATTTTTTTTTTAAAAAAAAAAAGCTAATTGCTATACTCGGCTGGCTCAGGGCAAAGACAGAGGAACATATGGACGCCAAAATTTAATAATGTATTACTTGTCCCAGACATTTAGAAACATAATATTTCTTAGTTCCGGGAAGGTATACCACTGCACCAACAGACTACTATTGGGGATCATTGCCAATAAGATGCGGAGTTCAAATTAGTTGTCTACACCTACAAACCGATGGGCAAAAAATCGTCATAATGGTTCGCATTGGTAATTATGAGTTCTAGCCCAGGCAGTGCGCACACGGAGAACCCCTAGTAATGGAATAAAGTACGGAATTGTGCAGTGACTTACCGTAAGCCACCGTATCCCACTAACCGGGTTAGTGGAAGAAAACACTTAAGCCCCCAGCGGATGTGTACTGTAAGTGGAAAGGTAAGGGGAACAAATGGCCTAATTACAGAGGAGGAACAGGAAACCAGATTAAGCCTTTAAATCCACAATTAACCACCCGGCATCGCGAATAAGAACCATGTCGACACAACTTGTCTCTTCCCCAATAGTACCCCCTTAAACACAGTCCTGCTGTATGCTACCAAAGCCTCACATTTAACTCTTTCGCCAAACCATCCTCCGATGTCCGTAGGCTAGCGATCAGAAATGCGCTTGTCACCCGAGAACATAATATATCGGCGGTCTGCGCAGCGCCATCACCCCCGGACCAAATTATGCATTGCGGCATGCCGAGACATCTTTATGGAGTTGTCGCTGCGGAATGGCACATAGGTTATCGGTGTCCGAAGGCGGTACGAGGGCGGCGCGTTCCTGGCCCTAAGTATGTGCCGTATGGTGTAGCAGATTCTAGGGGCCATAGTAGTGCCACCGCACCCTGACCCTAGGCGCTAATAAGCCTACCAGAGAGTTGGTCGTCATCATCGGACTTATCGAGGTGGACGTTGCCCCGTCGGAGTAATATCCCCACTACTCTCTTGTGTCTATTCCCAGCAGCACAAGAAAGCGGTGTTCGGCCATATCCATCGGGTTTATCGGGGTTGACGCCCCCACGTCGAAGTAGTAATTTCACCACTTCCTCGTGCCCCTTCCAAGCAGCACAGGTGAGCGGTGTTTGGCCATACACATTGGATTTCTCGGGATTGACGTCGTCCCTTCCGAGCAGCATCTTCACCACCCCCGCGTGCCCATTCCAAGCAGCACGGCAGAGTGGTGTTTGGTCATACCCATCAGGTTTGTCGGGGTTGACTTCGCCCCGTCCAAGTACTATTTTCACCACTCCCTCACGCCCGCTGTCGGTAGCCCACCAGAGCGGTGTTCGGCCATACTGATCCGGTTTTTCGGGGTTAACTGAGCCGCGTCCCAGTAGTAATTCCACGACCCCCCCATGACCATTCGAAGCAGCACGATGTAGTGGTGTTTCGCCATTGTTATCTGGTTTGTCGGGATCGACGTCGTCCCGGCCGAGTAGTATTTTCACCACTCCCTCCAGCCCATTGTCAGCAGCCCACCAGAGCGGTGTTCGGCCGTCCTCACCCGGCCTGTGGGGGTTAACTGAGACTTGTCCCAGTAGTAATTTTACTACTCCTTCGTGCCCATTTGAGGCAGAACTACAGAGTGGTGTTCGGCCGTACCCATCTGGCTTGTCGGGGCTGACGTCTCTCCACCCGAGTAGTAATTCCACCACCCTCTCGTGCCCCTTCCAGGCAGCACAAGTAAGTGGTGTTTGGCCATACGCATTGGATTTCTCGGGATTGACGTCGTCCCTTCCGAGCAGCATCTTCACCACCCCCGCGTGCCCATTCCAAGCAGCACGGCAGAGCGGTGTTTGGTCATGCCCATCAGGTTTATCGGGGTTGACGTCGTCCCGTCCCAGGAGTAATTTCACCACTCCCTCCTTCCCATTGTCAGTAGCCCACCAGAGCGGTGTTCGGCCGTCCTCATCTGGTTTGTCGGGATTAATTGAATCTCGTCCCAGTAGTAATTTCACCACTCCCTCGTGCCCATTCCAAGCGGCACGGCAGAGTGGTGTTTGGCCGTACTCATGATCGGGATTGTTGAGGTTGACGTCGTCCCGCCCTAGTAGCATTTTCACCACTCTCTCGTGCCCATTCTCAGCAGCACAGCAGAGTGGTGTTCGGCCGTGCCCATCCGGCTTCTCGGGGTTGACATCTCCCCGTCGAAGTAGTAATTTTACAACTCCCTCGTGCCCCTTCCAAGCAGCACAGGTGAGCGGTGTTTGGCCATACACATTGGATTTCTCGGGATTGACATCGCCACGTCCGAGGAGCACTTTCGCCACCCCCGCATGCCCATTCCAAGCAGCACGGCAGAGCGGTGTTTGGTCGTACTCATCTGGTTTGTCGGGGTTGACGTCATCCCGTCCGAGCAGTATTTTCACTACTCCTAGCCGCCCGTTGTCGGTAGCCCACCAGAGTGGTGTTCGGCCGTCCTCATCTGGTTTGTCGGGGTTAACTGAGTCCTGTCCCAGTAGTAGTTTCACCACTCCCTGGTGCCTATTGTAAGCAGCACGGCAGAGTGGTGTTTGGCCGTATTTATCTGGTTCGTTGGGGTTGACGCCGTCCCGGCTGAGTAGTATTTTTACCACTCCCTCATCCCCATTCTCCGCAGCATAATAGAGGGGTGTTTGACCCCACACATTTGGTTCGTCGGGGTTGACGTCGTCCCGTCCGACTAACAATTTCACCACTCCCTCGTGCCCATTCTCAGCAGCGCAGCAGAGTGGTGTTTGGCCGCACACATTCGGTTCATTGGGGTTGACGTTGTCCCTTCCGAGCAGTATCCCCACCACTCCCTCGTGCCCACTCTCAGCGGCACAGCAAAGTGGTGTTTCGCCGCACGCGTTTGGTTCGTCGGGGTTGACATCGCCCCGCCCGAGTAGCAATTTCACTACTTCCTCGTGCCCATTCCCAGCAGCACAGCAGAGTGGTGTCTGGCCGCACATATTCGGTTCGCGGGGGTTGACGTCGTTCCGTCCGAGTAGTAATTTTACTACTTCCTCGTGCCCATTCTCAGCAGCACACCAGAGTGGTGTTTGGCCAAATTTACCAGGCTTGTCAGGATTGATGTCGCCCCGGCCGAGCAGAAATTTCACCACTTCCTCGTGCCCATTCCAAGCAGCCCATACGAGGGGAGTATTGCCAACGCAATCCTTTTGGTTGATATCATAACCTTCCATCTCAATTAAATCAGTTACAATCTCAACAATCCCGAAGATCGATGCACAGTGTAGACCATTGAACAGGGAATCTCTATCGAAATCAACCCAGTCCGAATACAGTTCTTGCACTTCCAAGAGGATTTCCGTAGATATGTGGTCATTTTGGCCGTCAAATAGCTTCAGCGCAAGTAATTTTGCACAATCTGAAAGCTGCCTTTTGGCGTGCATTCCCCAATAGAGAGAAGAGTATTCGAGAAAGGGTGTGCTTTGGAGACTGGGGGGGGGATTCGTCGAAAAAGCCTTGACCTGCTGGGAATTCAGATAGCTCAAGCAGGTTTCTGCCATTGTCGAGTGAGCTGTGCCGGAAAGTACGGGGTGAGCCCGGAGGTACTCTTGAAGGGTAAAGTGGATTAGCCGGACCGTGGAAGTCTCCTTGTCCACGGCGATAAGTCCTTGACAACAGGCTAGCAGTATCCGTATTGACGGAGCATTGTCGGTATTGAGATTCGGCGACCCTATTTCGACCGCTAGGGCATGACACAGTTCATCAACCCTCAAGGGCCGCTCCGCGTGAGAGATCCACATTAAAGCAGCAATGCCAAGCCTCTCTTTCTCTCCACCCTACCCTGTCCCTTTATCCTCCCCAGCGTTGCACCATAAACATCACCCAATCCCAAGCCATCGGCCATTGCGATGAGCTTTTGTCGCCGGCGATGGATCGTGGTTTCTTGGAGGATCGCATCGATATTCAGCGAAACTAGCAGGAATCTAGATGTGGATTTGTCAGTGGATAACTTGAGGTAGCTACCGGAGTGTCGTTGCGTTTGCATACATTTCAGAAATATCGCGCGGAATTTTCTTCAGGATGTCTGCTTCTAGACTACCGTCCATTGCATCCGGATTTGTGTCCTCGCCCAACCTAGTACGAAGATATCTGGTAATATCATCTCCCTTAGGGCTTATGTATATACTCACCGCTCTTCCGGCAAGGCGCCTTCCGATTTCGGGTCGAACGTGCGGTCTGCCGGTCGCGAATATTCGAGTTCCGGGAGACTTTTGGAGAATTTGGTTTAGCGAATCAAGAAGCTTGACCCGATGTCCTTCCGCACATTCATCAAGAGCGTCGATGCATATGAGCGTCCGCTTTCTGGAAGAGGTGGTTTGTAGCATCTTCACAATATCTGCAAGCTGCGGCGCCCGTCCACCAATGGCATTTTTCTGGTCTTCATAGGCTTGCGCTATCTCCCCCGGTATCTCTCCCAGTCCGCCCACAACCTGTTTGAGCAAGGCGCCTAGGATAGTAGTTGACGACTGTACCTTTTGGGCAGCGAAGTCGCAGTAAAAACATGCAACGGTGGCATTCTGTCCCCTGACCTCATTACACAACCTGTCTATCACCAATGAGCTAACATCGAGGCTTGTCAGCAGCAGCTCTTTCTCGAAGTTCCTCCTTATTACCTAATATATGTCTTTCCTACTCCTGGATCTCCATAGCAAAAAAAAACTGCGTCATCGGGTTCACTACCGGCGTACCAGCTTCTGAATTCCTCGGTTTTCAAGACCCATTCCCCCACATTTTCGACTCGGTGTTCTTGGATGTCCTGGTGCCGTAACCTGGGCTCGAGCGGGGACAACCACGCCAGGATACCGGATCTTTCATCGGCAACAGTAAAGTTATTCGTAATGGTCGTGTTCAGAGAGTTGGTATTGCTGTTTATGTGATATTGAGGCATCCTCGCCATTCCGAAACTTGTATGATAGAGGATAGATAATCGAGTTGGTCAGTTTACGGGATCGCTGAGAACTGAAAAAAAGGGGCCCGTATGTGACTTCCTGGATAACTTGCGGCTAAGCTGTCCAACCGATCTCCCCCAAATTCGACAAATCCCTGCTCGCGCCTGTCAGGGCCATCTTGTGGCACACGGCACATCTTGCACTGCAACAAATGAAGACCCTATAGTACGAGTACAGTACTCCGGTCCCGTAGGGTGCCTGTGGTGGAATCAGATCGCTTAGTATACGCACTAGTACGAGCACTGTACGTCACGTTCTATGAGTTCTTGAATCGAAAAACACAGATATTATCTAACGTTAACTTTGGCCATCTCAACATAGTTTTTTCGTGACGTCGATAGAAGGTGAGAAGCTCTTCCCACACCTCCTGCTAGGTTTGGTGAAGATAGGCGCCGTGCCTCCCGATTCGGTACTTGTGCTCATCAAGGCCCCCAAATACCATACGCAAATTTAGTACTCGGACGAGTACGAGTACTACAGTATCACACCCCGCTATCCCGAATGGCCAAATTCCAAATACGGTACTCGTGTCTCCGCGCCAAGAATTGGCACCCGTTTCGGAATAGTCGCTGCGGACCCATAAAAAGTATAGTGTTTGAGCTGCTCGGGAGAAGTCCGAGTCTGGGGGTGGGGGGGAGGTTGCAAACAGCACTGACCGGATCACACTATTCAGCATTTCTGAAGAAAAGCAGCATCAAGACTATACTTTTTATGGGTCCGCAGCAACTATTCCAAAACGGGTGCCAATTCTTGGCGCGGAGACACAAGTAATCCGTCTAGCACAGCGAGTGATCCGGAACAACAGACCAGGTTTTGGTGCAAAGGAATTTAGAACTCTTGGAGGTTCATACGGGACGGCGAGGTATCCGGTTCAGTGTCGGGGTGTGAGTGTGCAGTACGAGTGCTCGAGTACTTCACCCTCACCAGGCAGTCCGGTGTCAAAGTTGCTGCTATTATATAAGCTTACCGTTATCCACGCCATCTTTCTGTGGGGATGGACGTCGTGTTTTCAACAGACATGTTCGACGGCTAACTTAAGTAGTGATTCTGGGAGTGTTTAAATGTGCTGAATAACCTCCTATCGGAGCTTAGGGAAATTCAGGATTCCAGGATTCATCGCTGGACCGACTAAGCGAGACGGTAGATCAAATCTCCGGCGACATCTCCGATACTCTTCACCCTAAACCAAAACTACAAGTACCATAATCCGTAAGTCAGATTACATGATGAGACAAGAGGCTTTGCTCTGGTTAGTCTTTTTACATATACGGCTATACTAAAGAACTGTTGTCTTCGAGCAGGTACAATAACTTAGTCATCACCACTTTTTCCACGGCTGTTTTATCGGTATATACCCACATCACAAACTGCCGCTCGTCCTGGTTTGGTGGAACAGCAGGTCTACCTAGCGCACGGTACGATATAATATACCTGTAATAAAGTGCAGTGATATGCCTTCAACAAACCGGACTCCGCTAGCCGAGCCAGTCCAAGAAAAAGCTTAATCTCTCAGCAGGCGGGCGGGGTAGGGTGAACACACGACCTCCGGAGGAGGAACAGAAACCCCAATTTGGTCCCTAAATCCTCGACCAACCTCCGGAATTGCAGATGCGGATCTCATGGACCCATATTAGCTCCTCCGCCATATCGTAGGGCCTTCCTGCACACCATCCTAGCAAATGCTAGCAAAGCCTCATGTTCAGGTCTTCCGCCAAACAATCTTCCCATGTTATAAGGAAACTTAGTATATTGGTACTTTTGACGACATGAACTCCGATGGCAAAAGAGATCATTACCAGAATCCAAGTTTTCATCGCGAGATACCGTTTTCCGGTATATATCTTGCACCACAGCGGTAAAAAAAAAACGGTATGGCACCAGTTGCCTATTATAGTCACGTGCTTTATCATCCAAACGCTATTCCCCAAGAAATGGCAAGAATAACCTTACCCGGCCGGGGAGATAATATGAGCTGTGAGCATTGGACGGAATGCGTTGAGTTAAAAGAAAAAAAGATAATGGTGGGCAGAAGATGATAAGCGGAGAGTAGGATTTAATATTGCGCAGCACTGAGCGCCGTCCGACCACTTTTGAGAGGTTGGGGCAGGATACTGCATGATCTGACAAACTTGCTATGTACTGTACCTATCTACGCGGGTAGGGATATCGGGCGTCCGAGCCACGCAATAGCAGTAAAAAATAAGCAGAGATTGTGATGGTACTATGGTTGTTGAGCCTCGCATGGGGAAGTAACCTTCGCGGCTTACCGGTGTTGAGGAGACCAAGCTGGGTATGGCTGGATCGGAAATAGTCTGTGGAAGTTTCCTTAGTGGGGAAGATTGAGATGCGCAAACAGCCCCCCACCCTGACCTTAAAGCTGACACCTAGAGGGGGGTGGCGTATAAGCATGGCCTTCACTAAACAACGTCCAAGGTGGAAACCAATGACGATCATACGGCTAACTTTCACGTCACTTTCAGGAGAGCGAGAATCAGAGACACCTGCGCTTAATATTATTTTCTCTAAATCTAGGTACCCTCACATCCAAACTGTGGAGCGGAGGAAAGGGGAAGGAGGAAGGAGGAATAGGTAACCAGACAGCCAATATGCAAAGAGGAATTACGATAGGGGAACTTCTCTATAAAAGTGAATATGACGGAATTTTCGAGCCAGACCGGCTTATCTCGATACAACAGAAATAGACGCCCACGAACACCCAACTCTAGACTAGGGATGGGAGCTCACAAATACGGTCTTGACTACATGAGAAAGTCTTAGAGAGGTTCGGGTGAGGATGTGACAGATATGTCAAAAGAAAAGATCATAGTGTTCCATTTAACTGATGCGTTCCCATCGCGTGTGATTTCCTTCGGCCGAAAGGAGGTATATAAACCGAGTTTCTGTGGCACGCTTACTACGGAAGGAAACGCGGTATAGTAAGTACAGCAAGGCGGCGTCATAAATTGCGGGAGAAGATTGGGTGGGTGGCGGTAGCAACAGACACGTTTATGGATCTGTTCCTACCCTTGCGGAAATGGCACATAGGTTGCCATATTCAAATGAGGGAAGGAAGGAGGTGCCTCCACAGGCTTAGGCCGTGCGGGGGGTGGCAGATATTGGGGCTACCACTCCCGCAAGGCCACGCTCGGTCGCCCACCAGAGCGGCGTCCGGCCAATTTTGGTCTGTCGGGGCTGACGTCGTCCCGTCCGAGCAGTAGTTTCATTACTCCCTCGTGCCCACCCTCTACAGCACGGAAGAGTGGTGTTTGACCGTCGTTATCTGCTTTGTTAGGGTTGACATCGTCTCGTCCGAGTAGCATTTTCACCACCTCCTCGTGCCCATTTCCCGCAGCGCGACAGAGTGGCGTTTGGCCATCTTCATCTGGTTCGTCGGGACTGATGTCGTTCCGTTCGAGTAGTATTTTCACTATTCCCAAGTACCCATTCTCGGCAGCCCACAAGAGTGGCGTTTGGCCGTACGCATCTGGTTTGTTGGGATTGACATCGTCCCGTCCGATTAGTATCTTCACCACTCCCGCTTGCCCATGCTTTGCAGCCCACCCGAGTGGTGTTTGACCGTCCTCATCTGGTTTTTCGGGGCTGATGTCATCCCGTTCGAGTAGCATTTTTACTACCTCCTCGTGCCCGCACTCAGCGGCCCAACAGAGCAGATATCGGTCGTCCCCACGTGAAATGTCAAAGCTGGCCCGTCTGAGGAGTTTTTCCACTACTGCCCCGTGGCCACTTTCAAGAGCACACCAAAGTGGTGCTAGGCAGCCCTTGCCTCGTTTATCGGGGTTGACGTCGTCCCGCCCGAGGAGAATCTCCACCACTCCCTCGTGACCATTCTCAGCAGCACACCAGAGCGGCGTTTGGCCGTGTATATTTAGTTTATTGGGATTAACATCGTCCCGGCCAAGCAGTAACCTCACCACCCCCGCCTGCCCATACTTCGCAGCCCACCCGAGTGGCGTTTGACCGCCCCTATCTGGTTCGTCGGGGCTGACGTCATCCCGTCCGAGTAGTATTTTCACCACTCCCTCGTGCCCAACCTCAGCGGCCCAACAGAGTAGATCTCGGTCGTCCCCACGCGAAATGTTAAGGCTGACCCGTTCGAGGAGTATTTCCACCACTCCCCCGTGACCACTTTCAGTAGCACACCAGAGTGGGGTTTGGCCACCCAGACCTGGCATATCGGGATTGACGTCGTCCCGCCCAAGGAGTATTTCCACAACTTCCTCGTGACCGTTTCTAGTAGCACACCAGAGTGGTGTTTGGCCATCCTCACCTGGTTCATCGGGGTTGACGCCATCCTGCCCGAGGAGTGTTTCCACCATTCTCTTGTGTCCCTTACAAGCAGCCCACACGAGAGGTGTATTACCCAAGCAGTCTTTTTGGTTGATATCACAACCTTCCACCTCTACCAACCCAGCTACAAGTTCGTCAATCCCGAAGATGGATGCACAGTGCAGACCACTGAACTGGGTGGGTTCACCAAGATCAACAACGTAGGAATGCGGTTTCTGTGCTTCCAGGAGGATTCTAGTGGATATGTGGTGGTCGTAGTCGTCAAAAAGCTTTAGCGCAAGCAATTTTGCGCAATCTGAAAGATCGCTTTTTGCGTGCACTCCCCAATATAGAGAAGAGTATTCAAGAAAGGGTGTGCCTCGGAAATCGGAAGAGAGGCTGGCTGAATAAGCCTTGACCTGCTGCGAATTTAGATAACTTAAGTAAGTTTCTGCCATTGCCGAGTGAACTGCACCCAAAAGCTCGGGATGAGCCCGGAGGTACTCTTGAAAGGTCAAATGGATTAGGCGGGCCGTGGATGCCTCCCTATCCACGGCCACAAGTCCTTGGCAACAAGCTAGCGGCATCTTTATCGAAGGAACACCACTGGCACTGAGATTGGGCGACCCTATTTCGACAGCTAGGGCATGACAAAGTTCATCGACTTTCAAAGGCCGCGCCGCGTGAGAGATCCACATCAAAGCCGCCATTCCAAGCCTCCCTCTCTTCCCCCCCTGTCCCTTTATCCGATCCAACATTGCGCCGTAAGCACCATCGAGCTTCAGGCCCTCCGTCATTGCGCTAAGTTTGTGTCGTCTCTGGTGGATTGTAGTTTCTTGCGGGATCGTATCGATAGCCAGCGAGGCTAGCAGGAATCTAGATATATATCTGTCAGTGGATAACTTAAGGTAGCTTCCGGAGAACCGTTGTTCTACGCACGTTCCAGAAATATCATCAGGAATTTTCGCTAGGATATCTGCCTCCAGACTGCCGTCCATCGCATCCGGGTGTGTGTCCTCGCCCAGCCTGGTGTGAAGATACCCAATAATGTCGTGTCTCTGGGATTTTATGGATATACTAACCGCTCTTCCAGCGAGACGCCTTTCGATCTCGGGTCGAATGTGCGAACTACCGGTTACGAATATTCGAGTTCCGGGAGACTTTCGGAGAATCTGGGGTAGCAAATCAAGAAGCCCGGTTCGATGTCTTTCCGCGCATTCATCAAGAGCGTCAATGCATATGAACGTGCGCTTCTTAGAAGTGGTAGTCTGTAGCATATCCACAATATCAATAAGTTGTGGCCCCCCTCCCCTACCGGCATATTTGCGGGCTTTATAGGCTTGTTCTATCTCCTCCGGCATCTCGCCCAGTCTACCAACAACCTGTTTAAGCAGAGAGCCCAGCGTACTGGTTAACGACTGTTCCCTTTGGGTAGCAAAGTCGAAGTAAAAACACGCAACGGCCACATTTTGTCCTCTAGCCCGATCACTCAACCTATCTATCACCAGTGAGCTAACATCGCCGCTTGTCAGCGCTCGCTCTTTTTTCCATTTCTCGAAGTTTGTTCTTATTACCTAATATATGTTTTGCCTACTCCCGGATCTCCATAGCAAAATAAAACCGCGTCATCCGATTCAATTCCCCCACTACCGGCGTACCAGTTTCTAAACTCCTCAGTTTGCAACACCCACTCCTCAGTTTGCAACACCCACTCCCCTACATTTTTGGCTCGGCGCTCTTGGATGTCCTGGTGCCGTAACCTAGGCTCTAGTGGCGATAGCCAGGTCAAGAGTTGAGGCCGGTTGTTTCGCATTTTATTAAAGGAGTTGGTGTTATTGGGAGAGTTGATGGGACGCCTTCGCTGTTTGGAAACTAGGTGAGGGTAGGTGATTGTGTTGGCCGGTTGATGGAATCGTAGAGCGCTGAAGAAAAGCGGGGTCGTTTATTGAGCCCTATGGATATCTCCTTGCTGTCCAACCAATCCCAACTTTGCGCTGGCAATACCATGCTTGGGCCTACCGAATCAGTGGCAGTAAGCAAATTACCTCTTTCGGGGATATCATGCACAACACAGATCTTGGAGAGTGCCTGTGTTGAAATCGCCTCGCTTAGTACAGTACAGTACCGGTATGTATACGGATAGTGAGAAGCATATCCAGGGCAATCAATCCGTGAATCAAAAAACCTAGATATTACCCAACTTACTGTAAAGCATCAAAGCATAGTCCTCCGTGGTGCCGATACATGCCCGAAAGACTCTTCCGGAAACCTCATACCAAGTACCGTACCGGTAGAATACTCGTAATTGTGGAGAATTCACAAGGCGCACTGCACGCCGTCGACCCACCGATACCGCAGTCCACCGACCCTCCCAATGATCGAGGACACCACACGATCGGCTTAGGTTATAATCTATAGATTCCTTGAATGCCCTCCTGATAGCTTAGGGCACTCAATATCCAAGGCTTACCGCTAAACTACCGTAGCTAACCGAGGCAGTATCGAGTAAATTTACGTACAATAGGTACAGCGCCTAAATTTTGTAGGATTCACAACGGAGTGGTGCTGCCTCACCCCTTACTACTGCGGGTAGTTATGGATTTATTATTTTTACCAGAATTGCATGTATTTTCAATCTGTGGTGGAAACAAAAGGCTCTGCCAAGAGGTGGAAGCACCGCACACACTCCGTGCAGGTGGAAATGATTGGGGTAGAATTAGTCAGGTACGGTAGCTAATTTTCAAGGAGGAGGAGACCATGACCCCAACAACGTTGTAAGTTAGACTCTTTTTTCCCCTTTCTGTTACTCCGGTATGATACCAGTTTCCCTTGATTTGCACGACTGAAGGGTCTGGACGGCCCTCCGCCCTCGCCGTCAAGCTCGCACATGAAGGACGCCGGGATTAAGCATGACCTTCATTAGACCGTACCCATAGTGAAAACCAAGCGCCATCATACCCTAGTTAAGATCACTTAAACGGGGACTATTAAAGCAACAGAAATACAACTCCGGTCCACAAGGTACGAGTTTGAATGAAGAGGGAATTTTGCTCGCTCTCATTCGCCTGTATTTAATTGACTAGACAGCGTAGACGGGAGTATATTTTATTATATATCATAACGAAGTCACCCTCCTATCCTGCCATCGACCACGGCACATAAATCTACCCATTTTCCGTCATATGTCTCCTTCCCGCCCGTGTATTCTTATGCTGACAAAATAAAGACATGTTTCATAAAACCCCCACGCTTCATAGTCTCCGCACATCCGGCTCTCCCGGCTTCCTTCAGACTGATGTATCGATCCCAAGCGCATCTCCGAAACATCTTATTGGCACAGTGAAACATCCTGAGCATGCCGGGTGGTATCCACTTCCAACAGGAGCTATCTTTTACGTCGATTTTCACGAGCGTCAGGAATACTTGAATTCTATTTTTCTACTTCTCTACATCTTAACAGCTCTCAAGACTACATTTCAACTAGACAGAACGGGGAAAAGGCAAATGTGCAACAAATATGCGAAGAGGGTTTACCGTTAAAAACAGCAATAAAAAACAGCAATAAAATTAAAGAATATTATGATGAAAATGACAAGCCACACCAGCCCACAGGAGCGGCGTTCGGCCGTCTCCAACCGGCTTGCTGGGGTTAAATGAATCCCGTCGCGGTAGTAATTTCACCACTCCCTTGCGCCCATTCCGAGTGGCATGGGAGGGTTGTGTTTGGCAGTACTCATGATCAGGTTTGTTGAGGTTGACGTCATCCCGCCCGAGTAGTATTTTCACCACTCCCTCCAGCCCATTGTAAATAGCTCACTAGAGCGGTGTTCGGCCGTCCCCACCCGGTTGGTTGGGGCTAATTGAGATCCGCCCCAGTAGTAATTTTACCATCCCCTCATGCCCGTTCGAGGTAGAGCAGCAGAGTGGGTGTCCGGCCAGGGGACGAAATGTCGTGGTTAGGTATTTCTACCTTGACTTCGCTGCCCAAAAGGAACAGCCACCAGCGAGTGTGTTTGGGGCCCTGCTCAAACAGGGTGCGGTTGGACTGGGAGATACCGGGGGAGACAGCGCAAACCTATGAAGGCCGGAAAATGCCACTGGTGGGCCGAGACCACAGCTTGCCAATGCGCAAGGAGAACCATAGCCAAAAGGCAACAATAAAACTAGATATGATGGGAATTGCAAGTCACACCGACCTATTCCAAATACAATTGGAACCGCCCCCCACTGACGCCAAAGCCTAAACTATGAACCGAAACCCACAGATCCTGACTCGACTACGTAAGGAGATCCGTTTCGTAGTTTGAACGGGTGTATGGTGGATATGTGCATTCTTTCTCATAACTCATGATTTTATTCAACTGAAACAAAGTATATCTAAACTATGCTTCCGTGACAGGCTAACAATGAGAGGAAAGAAAAGAGAGCAAATACCACAAGAAGGCGCTTTAAACGGCGGGAGGAGATGTGGAGAGGGAGGCAATATCTGAAGTAGACTTCAAGTTATTTATAAGCCGTGGTTATCCTTGGGGAAATAGCATATAGGTTGATAGGTTATCCGTATTCGAAGGCAGTAAGGGGGGCAATTCCTTCCCGCCCTTAGGCCGCGCTGGAGGTGGCAGATTCTGGGGGATATACCGATGCCGACCACGCTCGGGTGGCGCGAGGTAGCCCACTAGAGTGACGCTTGGCCGAACCCATTTGGTATGTCGAGGTTGACGTCGTCCAGTCCGAGTAAAACTTCCACAACCCTCGTGTGCCCATTGTCAGTAGCGCAGCGGAATGGTGTTAGGGCATAGCAGTCTGGTCTGTCGGGATTGACATCGTTCCGTCCGAGTAGAATTTTCACAATTCCTGCATGCCCACTTTTAGCAGCCCTCCAGAATGGTGTTCGGCCGTACCGATCTGGGCCGTTGGGGTTCACGTCGTGCCGTCTGAGGAGTATTTTCACCACTTCCTCGTGCCCGTTCGCCGCAGCGCAATAGAGTGGTGTTTTGCCGTCCTCATTTGGTATGTCGGGGTTGACATCGTTCCGTGCGAGTAGAATTTTCACAATCCCCGCGTGCCCGCTGAGAGCAGCACACCAGAGTGGCGTCCGGCCGTACCGATCTGGTATGCCGAGATTCAGGTTGTATCGCCCAAGGAGTATTTTCGCTACTCCCTCGTGTCCATTCTGAGCGGCACACGCGAGTGGTGTCAGGCCGTACCATTCTGGTCTGTTGGGATTGACATCGCTCCGCCCGAGTAGTATTTTCACCACCCCCGTGTGCCCTTTCTCAGCAGCACAAGAGAGTGGTGTTCCGCCGTACTTAGCTAGTACGTTAGGGTTGACGTCCTCCCGCCCGAGTAGTAATTTTACCACTCCCTCATGCCCACTCGAGGCAGCGCGATGTAGTGGTGTTCCGACGTAGGATACTAACCTGTTAGGATTGACATCGTGCCGTCCGAGCAGTATTTTCACCACTCCTTCGTGCCCTTTCCAAACAGCACAGTCGAGCGGTACTTCGCCCGTCCGACTTGGTAAGTCGGGGTTCACGTCCTGCCGCCCGAGGAGTATTTTCACCACTCCCTCATGGCCATTTCCAGCAGCGGATGCGAGTGGTGTTTGATACACACCTGGGTCGTTGGGATTGACATCGTGCCGTCCGAGTAGCATTTTCACCACCCCCTCGTGCCCATTCGCGGCAGCCCAATTGAATGGGGTTTGGCCTTCCTCATCTGGTGTGTTGGGGTTGACATCGCCCCGCCCGAGTAACATTTTCACCACTTCCTCGTGCCCATTCTCAGCAGCACACCCGAGTGGTGTTTGGTCCCACATACCTGGTTCGTTGGGATCGACGTCGTCCCGTCCGAGTAGTATTTTTGCCACCTCCTCGTGCCCATTGCAAATAGCCCACACAAGGGGTGTATTACCCACGCAGTCCTTTTGGTTGATATCACAACCCTCCGCCCCCACCAAAATATTTACAAGCTCGACAATCCCGAAGATCGATGCACAGTGTAGGCCGTTGAACAGGGAAAGTTCATCGAATTCAATCCAGTGTGAGTACGATTTTTGTGCTTTCACGAGGACTTTGGGGGATATGTGGCCATTGTGGTTGTCAAATACGGTAGCTTCAGCGCGAGTAATTTCGCACACTCTGAAAGTTCCCTTTTTGCGTGCATTCCCCAATATTGAGAAGAATATTGGAGAAACGGTGTGCTTTGGAGATCGGGAGAAGGACTAGTTGAAAGAGCCTTGACCTGGCGCAAATTCAGATAACTCAAACATATTTCTGCAATTGTCGAGTGAGCTGTACCAAAAAGCTCGGGATGAACCCGGATGTACTCTTGAAGGGTAAAATGAATTAACCGGACCGTGGAAGCCTCCTTGTCCACTGCAACAAGTCCTTGGCAACAGGCTATCAATATCCCAATTGAAGGAGCATTCTCCATGTTGAGATCAGGCGACCCTATTTCGACAGCTAGGGCATGACAAAGTTCGTCGACCTTCAAGGGCCGCTCCGCGTGAGAGATCCACATTAAAGTGGCCATGCCAAGCCTCGCTTTCTCCCCACCTTGTCCCTTTACCCGACCGATCGTTGCACCATAAGCATCACCCAGTCCCAACCCATCAGTCATTGTTTTGAGCTTTTGTCGCCTGCGATGGATTGTGGTTTCTTGAAGGATCGCATCGATATTCAGCGAGACTAGTAGGAATCTAGATGTGTATCTGTCAGTGGACAGCTTAAGGTAGCCTGAGTGTTGTTGCTTCAACGTACATATCAGAAACCTCTTGCGGAATTTTCTTCAAGATATCTGCCTCCAGATTACTGTCCACCGCATCCGGGTTTGTGTCCTCTCTTAGCCTTGTATGGAGGTATCTAATAATATCATCTCTCTTAGGACTTACGCATACACTCCGTACTCTTCCAGAAAGACGCCTTCCGATCTCGGGCCGAATATGTGGTCTCCCGGTCATGAACACTCGAGTGCCTGGAGACTTTTGCAAGATCTGATTGAGGGAATCAAAAATCTTGACTCGATGTCCTTCCACACATTCGTCTAGAGCGTCAATACATATGAACGTGGGCTTTCCGGAAGAGGTGATCTGTAGCATCTTCACAATGTCGGAAAGTTGCGGTACACGTCCACCAAGAACCTTTTTATGGTCTTCATAAGCTCGTACTATCTCCCCCGGCACCGCTTCCAGCCCACTCACAGCCTGTCTGAGTAGGGCTCCCAGCATACTCGTTGACGGCTGCTCCTTTTGAGCCGCGAAGTCGAAGTAAAAACACGTAACGGCCACATTTTGTCCCCTGGCTCGATCACACAAGCTGTCTATCACCAAAGAGCTAACATTGAGGCTTGTCAGCATTTGCGCACTTCCGTCCCCCAAGGTTCGCCCCTGTTACCTAATATAAGTCTTACCGGTCCCCGGATCTCCATAGCAAAACAAAACTGCGTCATTGGATTCACTTCCCCCACTACCGGCGTACCAGCTTCTAAACACCTCAGTTTGTAAGAGCCATTCTCCTACATTTTTGGCTCGGCGTTCTTGAATGTCCCGGTGCCGTAATCTAGGCTCTAGTGGGGACAGCCAGGTCAAGATATCAGATCGTTCATCGGCAACAGTAATGTTATTTGTAATAGTCGTGTTCGTGAAGTTGGTATTATTGGAATTGCTATTATTTGAGTAATGTTGAGACATCTTGTTCGAAAACTAGTGTAATAGAGGGTAGCTGATTGAATTGGTCAGTTGATGGGAGCGCCCTGAATTGAGGGAAAGGGGGGGCCTTTTACAGAGCCTTATGGATACCTTAGTGCTGTGCATGCAACACCCACCCCTTCCGATGTTGTGCTACCAGTTGCAATGCCCTGCTTGCACCTACCGCATCAAGAGCAGTATGCAATACCTCTTCCGGCGATACCATGTTGCACACCACGGATCTAGAAGAGCACTGGTGAAGATCGGCGCCTTGCTTCTCGAGACTCATCACAACCGCCAAGTACGAATGCAATTCCGGTACCGAACATGTACCGTACCCGTGAATTTTTTTGGTTGCATTTTTATCACAAACTATCCCAACTTCCTTAAGATTGATGAGTCAAAACCAGCCACCGGTGAGCCTAAGTTGTAATCCAAAGAGCCCTTGAATATCCTGACATAGCCCCCCATTGAGCCTAGGATAACCCAGTATCCAAGACTTACCACGAAACAAATTAAGCGAGACGGCAGATCAAATCTCGGGTAACACTCTCAATAATTCACCTGAAAAACAAGCAAGAACATTAACACAGAACGCGGACGATTTTTTTTAACCCCACTTCGGTTCATCCACACGGCTGTAAGTTACTTGAGCACTTTCTCCTAGCAGGTAACATTGCTATCCCCACTCTTTTCCCGGTTGTTTTATCCTGCCGTCACGGACCATCACTCGGCTGTGTTTCCCTGTTTGGGGGTAAATTAGCATAGCGCACGATCCGGCACAATACACTGCAGTGCAGCAACCTACCGTGAGCCCACCAGACACCAATAGCCGTTCCAATACAAAAGAAAAACACTTCAGATCTCGCTGGAGGTGCAAGAGGGGAAGGCTTCACCCATGCCCACCAGAAGAGGAAAAGAAACCCGATTAATGTTTTAGAACCCAGAATTAACCCCCGGCACTACGGATAGGAGTATCACGGATCCAACTTGAACCCTCCACAGTAACCTCCTCCAGCCTCATCTTTAACTCTCTTGTCAAATAACCCCCAATCCCTACGCGCCAACTACCCAACGCTTCCCTGTTATAAGGAAACCTAACCCATTTTCATTTCTCGCAACGTGCACGATCACTAACGGCAGAAGCAGGCTTACCCTTGCATCAAATTCGATACTATGAGACACTCTTTTCTTGCTATTTAACCTACACCTATGATTCAGCATGGGACCGGCCGTACAATACGGTAAAGTATAGTATTCTCCTTATACTTGCAATAATCGCATACTTCTGGTAGGCATGGCACAAGGTCACGTGACAGATCTCTGCGGCGGAAAGTTGGGAGGGTCAGTAACGGAAGTGATAGTAGAGGGGGAGCACTTCATCTGGGAAGAAATAGGCGAGTACCTTAAATTCTCTAGAAATCCACCATCTCCGTCAGCCCAGAATATATTTCCCGACAAGTTACCGGAATCCCGAATACCGGTTAATGAGATCCAACACCTGTTGAGGTACGCTCGAGGAACTCACTATGCGGCTTGGTAAGAGGGTAGGGATCTTAAGCATTTGAGCCGCGCGCTAACGAAGAAAGGAATCAGATGTTGTAACAGCCGCCCATTCAGGGGACCGAAATGGGTACCGTACGCGTGGATTGGAGAGAATACGAGTAGACCAGTGGACGCTGACTCTCCAAATCGTACGCTTGGCAGGCAGGCCATCGGTATCTGGGACCACGCATGAAGGGCTTGGCAACACCGCGCGTTTCTTGACCTCACAATTAAAGGCGCCCTGACTATCAACCCACCTTCATTGCCCGAAAAGACTAAAATGTGTGAACGGCCCTCTACCCTGACGTCAGAGGTGAATTCAGAAGACAATGGCATATAAGAATGGCATATAAGGATAGCCCCCATTCAACAATGCTCAGAGTGAGGGCCAATGACTATCATAACTTAAGACTAATGAACAGCAGCTTTCATTCACATCACCTTTCGCTATAATCAGGAATACCCGCACTGAATATTTACTTTCGCTACACCTAGTCAACCCCCAGGACTACATTTCAGGGCGGAAGAAGGGGGAAAGGAGTTGTAGAAGAATAAGCAGAAAGGAGATATACAAAGAGAATTGACAACCATAAGACCATGGAAGTAAATATGATGGGGATTTCGGGCCACCCGTCGTGTCCATTTTTAGCAGCCCACCGGAGCGGCGTTTGGTCAAATTTATCCGGCTTGTCAGGGTCGACATCATCCTGTCGAAGCATCGCCCCCACCACTCCGTCCTGTCCATTCCCAGCATCGATATGCAGTGGTTCCTGGCCGAGTTCACCGGGTTTGTCGGGATTGATGTCGTTCCGTCTGAGCAATACCTCCACCACTCGGTCATGCCCATTCATAGTAGTACACCACAATGGTGTTCGGCCGTAATCATCTAGTTTGCTTGGATTGACATCGTCTCGCCCGAGTAGTATTTTCGCCACTCCCTCGTGCCCATTCTCAGCAGCACACGTGAGCGGTGTTTTGCCGGCCTCATCTGGTTTGTTCGGGTTGACATCGTCTCGTTCGAGTAGCATTTTCGCCACTCCCTCGTGCCCATTCTCAGCAGCACACGTGAGCGGTGTTTTGCCGGCCTCATCTGGTATGTTCGGGTTGACATCGTCTCGTCCGAGTAGCATCCCCACCACCCCCTCGTGCCCATTCCAAGCAGCACACGTGAGCGGTGTGTGACCTCGGCCATCTAGTTTGTTCGGGTCGATATCGTCTCGTCCGAGTAATGTTCTCACCACCCCCTCGTGCCCCTTCACCACAGAACAATAGAGTGGTGTTTGGCCAGACTCATCTGGTTCGTCGAGATTGATGTCTCCCCGTCCAACTAACATTCTTACCACTCCCTCATGCCCATTCGCAGCGGCACAATAGAGTGGTGCTTCACCATGCTCACCTGGTTTGTTCGGGTTAACGTCATCCCGTCCGAGTAGACTTTTTACCACTGCCTCGCGCCCAAACGCCGCAGCACACCACAGCGGTGTTCGGTCGTGCAGGTCTGGTTTGTTGGGGTTGACGTCGTCCCGCCCGAGTAGAATTTTTACCACTCCCTCGTGCCCATTCCCAGCGGCACACCCGAGTGGTGTTTGGCCGTATCCATCTGATCTGTCGGGACTGATGTCATCCCGTCCGAGTAGAATTTTTACCACTTCCTCGTGCCCATTGCAAGCAGCCCACAAAAGTGGTGTATTACCCACGCTGTCCCTTTGGTTGATATTACAACCTTCCACCTCTACCAAACTAGTTACAAGTTCAATAATCCCGAAGACTGATGCACAGTGTAGACCATTGAACAGGTAAAGCTTATCGAAATTAGTAATATATGAGTATCGTATTTGCTCTTCCAAGAGGATTTTGGTGGATATGTGGTCCTTGTAATCGGCAAATAGCTTCAACGCAAGCAATTTTGCGCAACCTGAAAGGTCCTTTTTTGCGTGGACACCCCAATACAGAGAGGAATATTTGAGGAACGGTGTGGCTTCGAGATCAGGAGAGAGACTGGTCGGAAGAGCCTTTACCTCCTGGGAATTCAGATAGCTCAAGCAGGTTTCCGCCATTGTCGAGTGAACTTTACTAAAAAGCTCGGGACGAGCCCGGAGGTACTCTTGAAGGGTAAAGTGGATTAACCGGATCGTAGAAGCCTCCTTATCCACGGCAATAAGTCCTTGACAACAGGTTAGCACTATCCCTATAGAAGGGACATTGTCGGTGCTGAAATTTGGCGACTCTATTTCGATTGCTAGTGCGTGACACAGTTCCTCGACCCCCAAAGGCCGCTCTGCATGAGAGATCCACATTAAAGTAGCCACGCCAAGTCTCGCTTTCTCCCCACCCTGCCCCTTTATCCGATCGATTGTTGCACTATAAACATCGCCCAATCCCAACCCATCGGTCATTGCGTTGAGCTTTCGTCTCCTGCGATGGATCGTAGTTTCTTGCAGGATCGCATCAATATTCAGTGAGACTAGCAGGAATCTAGATATTTATCCTTCAGTGGTCAATTTAAGGTAGCTTCTGCAGTCTGGTTGATTTAACCTACAAATCAGAGATATCTTGTGGAATTTTCTTCAGGATGTCTGCCTCCAGACAACTATCCATCGCATCCGGGTTTGTGTCCTCGCTCAACCGTGTGTGAAGGTATCTGATAACCTCACCTTTCTTTGGACATACGGATACGCTCCGTACTCTTCCGGTAAGACGCCTTCCGACATCTCCTCGAATGTGTGGCCTACCGGTTACAAAGATTCGAGTTCCGGGAGACTTTTGGAGAATCTGGTTTAGTGAATCAAGGAGCTTGATCCGATGTCCCTCTGCACATTCATCAAGAGCGTCGATGCATATGAACGTGCGCTTTTGGCAAGAGGTTGTCTGTAACATCTTCACGAAATCGGCAAGTTGCGGTCCCCGCCCACCGATAGCATTTTTTCGGCCCTCATAGGCTCGCGCTATCTCTCCCGGTATCTCCCCTAGCCCTCTCACAGCCTGTTTGAGTAGGGCCCCAAGAACACTTGTCGGCGACTGTTCCTTTTGGGCAGCAAAGTCAAAGTAAAAACACGTAACTGTGGCATTTTGCCCCACGGTCTGATCGCACAACCTGTCTATCACCAATGAGCTAACATCGAGGCTCGTCAGCAACTGCGCCCTTCTACCCATTCCTCGGAGCTCGTCCTCGTTACCTAATGTATGTCTTGCCCACCCCCGGATCCCCATAGCAAAATAAAACTGAATCATCGGACTCACTCCCCCCACTGCCAGCGCACCAATTTCTAAATTCCTCGGTTTGTAGGATCCATTCCCCTACATTTTCGACTCGGTGTTCTTGGATGTCCCCGTGCCTTAACCTGGGCTCTAGTGGGGATAGCCAGACTAGGATATTAGGTTGTTCGTCGGCAACAGTAATGTTATTTGTAATAGTCGTGTTCGTGATGTTGATATTATTGGAGTTGATATTACTGGAGACGATATTATTGGAGTTGTTATTATTGGAGTTGATATTATTGGAGCTGGTATTATTTGAATAAAATTGAGACATCTTTACTGTTCGGAAACTAGTGTAATACCGCACTATTTGGCGAAACTCGGAATGGATCTAAAATAAAAGAAGGAAAAGACGAGCTTCCCGTGCCGGTCTAAGCCAAAACCCCGGGCTACGCGTGTTTACTTCAACCTCAAGTGATTCACAGATGGGAAAAAAGTAAAAAGATACAACTACCAGTGAGTCAACAAGGGTCATTTCGAAGAGAATGCCTAGAATGCGGAACTAATCGGCTATTTGATTCTGTTAATGGAGAATTCAAAGGCTAATTGATTTTGTCCTTTGTTAATGGGAACGAGCAATATATGACAGGTCAAACCTACCAAGACGGATTCCCCAATCCAATATCAGGGCCGAGATCTTCGCACCAGCAGCTGTCAATTCCGGGAGATGAGGGCGGGAGACGTGCATAGAGACCGAATGAATTGGATATATGCTGTGATTGGTGGAAGGATAAAATGATAATTTCGATGTGTTCGTTTTTGGCTTCATATATCTCCAGCCTTTTGAGTTCATTATCTGGAAGTGCGAAACTGAGATCTTTCTTCCTCACCTAAGCAGCTATTATGCAATCGTGGTACTACCATCTTCACCTTATCTTGTTGCTATAACCCCGCTGTTTTTGAAAAGCAAGTACCGTGAGGAACGCGTCAGCTCCAATACCTGAAGCCATTTCTTACCCAAGCTGGCCTAAAAAGAAAGCCCCTTCCCACCTGGGACGTTAACATAGCCTATCACTCAGCCAAGGCTTGATATACGCTTAAATTGCCACTTCTTATTCTTGTACTACATGTCGATCTCAAGAACTAGCGTGATTTCTAGTTTAACCGAATACGGTACCGGTAATCCGGTACAGTAGATAGGTTGGTGGAACGGCTATGAATTGGAGAAGAGCGGGGTCGCTTATGGAACATTATGGATACCACAAGGCTGCCCAATCAGCCCTCTCATATTCGCGCCGACAATACGGATAGACTACCGTAAGAAACTAGAATAATCGAACCTCACGCTAGGACGTCCAGAATTTCCCCTTTGGATTAGAGATACTCGTAGTAACATAGGGCGAAAAAAACTGGCTTTCAGCCCCCAGCTGAGACAAATAAAAAATAAAAATACAAGCGACCTTGCTAGGAGAGGCAACTCTAACGTCCTAGCGTGAGGTCAGATTATTCCAGTTTTTACAGTATGCGAGGGCTCATAGCATTTCTTAGCTTGTATAATCCACGAGGCGACAATTTTTTCTCTAGCCGAGAAATTCTATGCCTCGCTGAGGCCTCACAGAGTCTACTGACTCTACTCTACC
Source organism: Tuber umbilicatum (assembly GCA_003313605.1). NCBI lineage: Eukaryota > Fungi > Ascomycota > Pezizomycetes > Pezizales > Tuberaceae > Tuber > Tuber umbilicatum. The sequence goes on from QLOI01000897.1 coordinate 25,694, forward strand.
CCGCTTGCTCCTCTCGCATCAGCAGCATTAGGCAACGCCCCCTTAGGTGATTCCATGCTACCCAGCACAGATCCTGGAGAGCGCATAGTGGAATCGGCTCGCCTACTACTATAGTACTAGCACGTGCACGAATTCGTGAATCGACTAGCCTAGGTATCATGTCGTGTAAGGCATAAATGCGCAGCCCTTTTTAATGTCGGTAAAAGCCGCTGAAAAGCTGTTCCGAGAATTTCCTACTAGGTTGCGTGAAGAGAGGCGCCGTGCGTTCCAATATTCATCACGACCGCCAAGCACGATCGTACGGTACCGGCACTGTACTGTGCAATTCCTAATCGCGCGCGACAGGCTACTGCACCTACAATAGTTCACCCATCCCGGTAAAGGTATTCCACCGTTCGACGACGTGAAACGAACGAGTGACGGGTTGTGATAGAACTAAAACGCTGATGACAAAACAAAGGAAACACCTATCACGCAAGCGAAAATTTTCGTCAACAATGACTTTGTCACACATTAAATCCCAACCCCCGTAATTAAAAATAAGAATATCCTCTACCAATCCACTTTCCGCCTTCCTCGGTACCCTTCTCTGCTCAGCCTCATGTTTGGGTCTTTTGCCAAACAACCTGCCAACCTCCGCGCGCGGGCTATCCAAAATCCCCTCGCTATGACAAAACTCGACCCACCGGCATTTCCGCAGCAAAAACTCTTACCGGGAAAAAAACATTATAACCAGCACCAAATACTACGAGACATCAATAATCCGAACTTTGAGAAAAATATGTATTCAGATTCGCGATAAATGAAAAACCACGGGTGCGCACTTTTTATTGCTTCTACCGAAGCGGTCCCTCCAAGCACTTATTCTATAGCCCCGCGAGACATACCAGCCCCCTATCATCCAAATAGCAGCTCCTCTCATTTACATAGATAGGCTCTTCCATTGAAAACCCGATATTCATTTTCAATTAAATTACGTCCGCGGTGGAAAGAAGTTGCCATCATACCTGAGTTGACAGCTAGCTTTTGCCCCTCTTTTCGCGAGTGTCAGGAACACTTGCACGCTGTTAGTCTCTATATCCTAACAGCTCTGGTCCGCAATCCAATTAAGAAGAGAGCGGGAAAATAAACGCGCAATAAGATTTAAAGACAGAAGTCAAGCGTAAAACGAAATTTGATGGAAATTTCAAGCGACACCAGCCCATTCCAATACAATAGTAATAGCGCTCTCTATTAACGCTAAATTTCAGATTATAAACAGAAACTTACAGATCCTAACTCGGCTAAACGAGGAAATCAGTTGGGAGGTTTGGATGGTTATGTGATGGATATGTGCATTCCTATCGCGTAAGATCTCCTTCAGCAAAAAAAAATATAGTTAATCCGGGCTACCATGACAGGCTTACGAGGTAAGGAGAGTGGTGGAACCGCAAGGAGGTAGTTTACATTGTAGGGGGTTGGGCAGGTGAAAAGTGGGAGGCAATATCGGCGGCAGGCGTGTTTATGAAGCTTTTGCAACCCTTGTGGAAATGACTCATAGGGTACCCGTTTTCGAGGGCATCAAGAATGGCGATGCTCCCCTAACCTTAGGCCATCCTGGGGGCGGCAGAGTCTGGGGGTTATAGTAGCATTCGCCACACTCTAGTAATGGCACTATCATAGGCGGGCTGCCGGAGTGACAGTTGGTCCCTGTCATTGAAGTTATCGAGGTTGGCATCGCCCCGTCCGCGTAGTAGTTCCACCACTCTCTTGTGTCCATTCTCGGCGGCACAACAGAGTGGTGTTCGGCCGCACCAATCCGGTTTACATCACCCCGTCCGAGCAGTAATCCCACCACTCCCTCATGCCCCTTCCAAGCAGCACAAGTGAGTGGTGTTTGGCCATACACATTGGATTTCTCGGGATTGACGTCGCCCTACCCTCCCCACCATTCCCTTCTTAAGGTTAACCAAGGTAGGAGACAGCGGTGGGCGGTAGGATACAAGGAACTTGGGCACTGTAGGAAAGATAGGAAGGGTATGTAAATAACTCCGTTCTCTTCCACCTCTTCGTCTCGCTCTAATTAAACTAACGGTAGAGACATGTGCATAAATAAAACATAATCGAAGCATCCTGATCCTTCCTTGGATCACCACACCTACCTCTGTTTCACCAGGCATGCCCACGTTCTTCCGGATACTCCCGTGATAACAAAGGAAAGATGTATCTGGAGAATATTCTCCGTGAATCTCTAAACTTCAGAACGACCTGTCCTACTCCTAAACGATCCACCAGGCCCCCTGTAACTTCCAGAATCATCTAGAATCACCCACATCAATCCACTATCTCTAACACCTCGTGTGTCCATTCCCAGCAGCACAACAGAGAAGTGCTTGGCCGTCCAAATTAGATGCATCGGGGCCAATGCCATCCCGCCCGAGGAGGAATTTCACCATTTGGAATCCTCTCGCACATTCCAAGCGGCACGGCGCAGTGATGTTTAGCCGGTATTTGGTCCGTCGGGATTGATGCCACGCGGTCCAAGGAGTATCTTCACCACTCCCTCGTGCCCATTCTCAGTAGCGTAAGAGAGTGGTGTTTGCCCAAACTCATTTGGTATGTCAGGATTGACGTCGCCCCGCCTGAGTAGAATTTTCACCACTCCCTCGTGACCGCTCTCAGCAGCACAACAGAGTGGTGTTTGCCCGAACTCATTTGGTATGTCGGGGCTGACATCGTCCCGTCTCAGTAGTACTTTTACCACTCCCTCGTGCCCATTCTCAGCAGCACAACAGAGTGGTGTTTGGCCGTACTCATTTGGTATGTTGGGGTCGACGTCGCCCCGCCCGAGTAGAATTTTCACCACTCCCTCGTGCCCATTCTCGGCGGCGCAACAGAGTGGAGTTTGGCCGTACTCATGTTGTCTGTCGGGGTTGACATCGTCCCGTGCGAGTAGAATTTTCACCACGCTCTCGTACCCATTCCTAGCGGCGCGATAGAGTGGTGTTCGGCCATTCTTGTAGAATAAATAGACTGATAAGAGCGGAGGAACTGTGTAAAGTAAAAAATAGAATGAGATTCAAGTTCTTATGATATTCGCAGATTGTCCAGTTCGCATAACTTTCTAATTACATGATCAGGTCCTTCTTAATAGGATCTGTTTCCCTCCAATATCAAGTCCGTGTGGGTGAAAATTTTCATCTCCAAGTAAGGGAGAGAAATATTTTCTCCCGCTAAAGAAAAGAGTTTTCACCAGTAAGGGGTAAAGAGTTTCAAAGGAACGAATGAAACAAATAGCTTGAAGATATCCCGATCTCCTAACTCCGCAATATTGAAACAAGCAAGGAGACCAACAAGTGTTTGAAAGAAAAAACTCAGGTGACGGGGACCAATAATCCAACAATTCTCATCAGGTTTGTCGGGGTTGACATCGTCCCGTCTGAGTAGAAGCTTCACCACTCCCTCGTACCCATTCCCAGCAGCGCGATAGAGCGGTGTTCGGCCATTTTCATCAGGTTTGTCGGGGTTGACATCGTCCCGTCCGAGTAGAATTTTCACCACTCCCTCGTGCCCATTCCCAGCAGCGCGATAGAGCGGTGTCTGGCCATTCTCATCAGGTTTGTCGGGGTCGACTTCGCCCCGTCCAAGTAGCATTTTCACCACCCCCTCGTGCCCATTCCCGGCGGCACGATAGAGCGGCGTCCGGCCGTTTTCATCAGGTTTGTCCGGGTTGACGTCGCCCCGTCCGAGTAACATTCTTACCACTCCCTCGTACCCATTCCCGGCGGCACGATAGAGTGGAGTTCGGCCGTTCTCATCAGGTTTGTCCGGGTTGATGTCGCTCTGTCCGAGCAACATTCTTACCACTCCCTCGTACCCATTCCCAGCGGCGCGATTGAGTGGTGTTTGGCCGTACTCATCCGATCTGCCGGGATTGACGTCGTCATGTTCGAGTAGTAATTTCACCACTTCTTCGTGCCCATACCAAGCAGCGCAATAAAGCGGTGTTTGGCCATCCTCATCTGCCTTGTCGGGGTTGACATCGTCCCGTCCAAGTAGTATTTTCACCACTCCCTCGTGCCCATTCTCGGCGGCAAAACAGAGTGGAGTTTGGCCGTACACATCTTGTTTATCTGAGTCGACGTCGTCCCGGCCGAGTATCATTTTCACCACTCCCTCGTACCCATTCCCGGCGGCGCGATAGAGTGGTGTCCGGCCATTCTCATCTGGTTCATCGGGGTTGATGTCGTCCCGTCCGAGCAGAATTTTCACCACTCCCTCATGCCCATTGCAAGCAGCCCACACAAGAGGTGTATTACCCACGCAGTCCTTTTGATTGATATCACAACCACCCACCTCTACCAAACTAGTTACAAGTTCAATAATCCCAAAGATCGATACACAGTGTAGACCATTGAACAGGTAAAGTTTATCGAAATCAACACAGTCCGAGTACCATTCTTGTGCATCCAAGAGGAATTCGGTAGATATGTGATCATAGCAGTCGTCAAACAGTTTTAGCGCAAGCAATTTTGCGCAATCTGAAAGTTCCCTTTTTGCGTGAACTCCCCAATACAGAGAAGAATATTCGAGGAACGGCGCGCTTTGGGGATCAAGAGAGAGGTTGGTTGAAAGAGCCCTGATCCACCGCGAATTCAGATAACTTAAGCAGGTTTCCGCCATTGTCGAGTGAACCGTACCAAAAAGCTCAGGATGAGCCCGGAGGTACTCTTGAAGCGTGAGGTGGATTAACCGGACAGTGGAAGCCTCCTTGTCCACGGCAACAAGTCCTTGACAGCAGGCTAGCACTATCGCTACTGAAGGAACGTTGTCGATATTGAGATCAGGCGATCCTATTTCCACTGCTAGGGCGTGACACAGTTCGTTGGCTTTCAAGGGCCGCTCCGAGTGAGATACCCACATCAAAGCGGCCAAGCCAAGTCTCGCTTTCTCCCCACCCTGTCCCTTTATCCGATCGATTGTTGCACCGTAAGCATCACCCATCAGTCATTGCGTTGAGCTTTTGTCGCCTGCGATGGATCGTGGTTTCTTGTAGAATCGCATCGATATTCAGCGAGACTAGTAGGAATCTGGATATCCGTCAGTGGATAGCTTCAGGTAGCTTTCGGGGATCGTTGCTTTCACGCACATTTCTAAAATCTCTTGCGGAATCCTCTCCAGGATGTCTGCCTCCAAACTACTGTCCATCGCGTCCGGGTTTGTGTCCTCGCCCAGCCTGGTATGAAGGTACTTAACGATATCATCTCTCTTGGGACTTATGCATACACTCGCTGCTCTTCTGGCAAGACGCCCTCCGATCTCGGGTTGAATGTGTGGCCTTCCAGTCACGAATATTCGAGTTCCGGGCGACTTTTGGAGAATCTGATTTAGCGAATCAAGAAGCTTTACTCGATGTCCTTCCACACATTCATCCAGGGCATCGATGCATATGAACGTGCGCTTTCCAGTAGAGGTAGTCTGTAGCATCTTCACGATATCGGAAAGTTGCGGTGCCCGTCCGCCAATGACCTTTTTATGGTCCTCATAGGCCTGCACTATCTCCCCCGGTACCTCGCCCAGTCCGCTCACAACCTGTTTGAGCAAGGCGCCCAGCATACCAGTTGACGACTGCTCTTTTTGGACAGCGCAGTCGAAGTAAAAACACGCAACGGCCACATTCTGTCCTCTAGCCCGATCACACAAGCTGTCTATCACCAATGAGCTAACATTGAGGCTTGTCAGCATGTGCACACCTCCACCCACCCCCAGCGCTCGCCTTGTTACCTAATGTAAGTCTTGCCGGCCCCCGGATCTCCATAGCAAAACAAAACTGCGCCATCGGATCCACCTCGCCCACTACCAGCGCACCACCTTCTAAATTCTTCAGTTTGCAAGACCCATTCCCCTACGTTTTTGACTCGGCGTTCTTGAATGTCCCGGTGCCGTAATCTGGGCTCTAGTGGGGATAGCCAAGCTAAGACATCAGGTCGTTCATCGGCAACAGTAATGTTATAGTTGATATTATTGGAGTTGGTATTATTCAAATAATACTGAGACATCTTTTGCCCTTCGCAAACTAGTGCAATAGAGGATAGGTAATGGACAGTCAGTTGATGGAGCGGCTGTGAAAGGGAGAAAAAAGGGGGGTATCTCATGCAAGACCTCCCAATCAATCTCCTGCATATTTCATGCGGACATTACCCTGCTTTCACCTACCACATCCGTCGCATGAAACTCAACACCGTAAAAGCTCTCAAAATCCACCCAATTCTGGGTCAAAAGTTCCCGATAAGGACCATAGTTTTCCCGACATGGTATAAGATCGGCCCCGTTAGATCTCGTTAACGGTATTTGCAATTCTGCGAACCCGTTAAACTAAACTTATCGCGGGCTAGAGGCCTGTTAATCTAATGGCCGGTTTTCACTCTTCGAGTGCTATCCCTTGGTGCATCGCAAATCTCGCACTTCAATGGAACAACACCCTGTAGTACCGCGCTCAAGTCTGCCCGCTCAGCTGTCCCGATACCGGCTCCATACTTGAGTACCGTGCCTAGAGCCTGATGAATAGATCAATCCAAAAACCTGCTTACCACCTAGTTACCCTAAAGCATCAAGAATATTCCTTCATGATGCCCATACAAGTCGTAAAGATCTGCCTATAACCTTGTATCGCCGGGCTCTGCGAAAGTAGGAGATGTGCTTTCGACACCCGTTACAACCGCAAAGCACAGTGCTCACACTGTCGGACGGGTGGATGTTCAGGTGGTAGATTACGATGAGAGGACGCCGTCCGCATATTGTCGGCGTGGAGCAGGTCCTCGCCGTGTATTTAAGCACGTTGTGTTCCTGAAGCTCTTATCAAGAACATCACCCCTCTCCCCATTTCACTGAAGAGGTCTTCCATAGTACAGTACTCGAGTATTGTACGTACTACCGTAAAAACCGAGATAATTGAAGATGACGCTAGGACGTCCAGAATTTCCCCCTTTGGATTAGGGTGAGGAAACACAGCGGAGAGATTCCCTCAGTCCTCGGCTAGGGCGGATAAAAATCTACCATAAATCCACAGTAACAGGGCTTACTGGAGTGACAACTTCAACGCCCGAGCGAGATCCTCAATTATTTGCTTTTACGGTAGTAGGAGTACTCGAGTACAGTGGTCGCGTACAGCGCAGTGAATTACGATGTTAAAGTAAGTTATTATTCTACCCCATCTTTCCTGTGGTTAAACCCGCTAAAACTGATTTATCTACGGCCAACTCAAACAACCATTTACTCGAGCACGGGTTTTTGAATACGCTGAAAAATAGTCTGCTCTTGGAGTCTAGGGTCATTCAGCACCAAAAATTTACCGCTCAACCGACTAGGTTAAGCGAGCAGTAGATTGAATCTCTTGGTATACCGTACCGCTGAACACAAACTAAACTCTGAGGCTGCCGGGAGCTCGGAACAAACCCTCTGAGATAGTTCATATGCTTACTTAATACCCGCAAAATAACTGGGCTTGGCAAAAGGGACTTTGATAACGACGATACATGAGTAAGTCGAAATTTTACTATTTCCACTAACATGGCCCTGATCGAATGACAGGAGATTTAGAATTATATAGGAGCACCTTCTGAGCGCTCCTATGTAGCCATATCTTCTTGGAGTTGTGTTTGTGGCTGAAATTTTTCGAATAATAATAATAATATTTCTGTGTTGGTTTTTGATCGACTTCAAGAGCACGGCACCATACTGTGGAGTATAAAACATAGTTTGTGAGTTTTTAGGATATCATACCATTACTTGATGCCTAAACAAGGGCTAGTTTATTCGTGGGGGGAATTTTTTTAAGTAGCATATGTAATCGTAGTCCTTTCCCACTCTTTTTTTCTAAACAGAATGGCACGGAGCAACAAACTTTCCCTTATCGATAAGGGCTGAGCGCATGAACACTGCTACGACATGGGTCGATTGCCGTTTTCCCTCCCCGGTGAGAAAGAAAGTCGTTGTAGTCGAGGTTAGAATCTACTATGTTGCAGATCTTTATCAAATCCGCCGCGGTAGCATGATCCCCTCCCCACCAACCTCAATCCCATTGGCGAAACGAGAATAAGATAAAAGCCGTTGGTGGATTCGCAAAGAGGCCTCCAATGAAATGGCAGGAGGGAATATTCCCGAGGTTTTTATTCGAACGTTTGAATTGATTATGCCCGGGTCTTCCCACTTTCCGTGGAGAGCAGGCCTTTACCAACTGGCACAACCCTATAGATTGCCGGGGGCCACTCTAGGAATGCCGATGATCAAAATGGCTACTGGCGTGCCTTACAGGTAACCTACTAGACTAATTCGGCCAGTGGGTTGTTTAGGTAGTATTGCACTCAAATCCCAATCTCCAACCCTTTCCCCCACAGCCCCAGTCAAAACGTAAACCCAACGAAAGTCTCGAGTTCCAACACCCCGCTCATCACCTTCCCGCTTTCCTACATGTATCCACGAATGCTACTCTGCCTGCCCTCCGGATCATTCCCCCAGTGTGCGAGTACAAATTAGCAAGAAGAAAGGCGGAGCAGGCCTGGTTTGGGTGTAACTTAGGGGGTAATGCCATACACAATACAGATGTTCCTTTGTAATGATTCTTCTTGGAAACCTTTCTTCAAAGAATACCATGCTGTAGATACCATCAGAGTACGCATTTTGTAGACTGGTGGGTAGATCTCGGTACGCATTGAAGGCTACTCACTCACCCGAAGAGGATGCGGTTCTGAACATACCATGTCAATGCGGGGCTATCATGGCATTCCGGGAGAAGAAATGCCATAAGGCTCGTATTTTCATGAGGCCAATGCATGAACATTCCTCCTCTCCGGAGACGCTAAAAGTGGGTCACTACTTCATCAGACTACCGGATACCCCGAAACATAAACAAAACTACCGTGATTGGTATAGACGTGCAAAAAATGAAAGGCTTAGCTCTATTTCGGCCTGTTCACACCCAGTGCTACACTTGAGCGCTATTATCTCTAGGTAGGTGATATAGCTGTCACTACTTCTCCCTTCGATGTTTTATAACTCCGCCACAGTTCATTATTTGCCTAAGTTCAGAGTTCAGTATTATATCTGTAACCCTAGATGAGCATGTTGAATTCGCTCTGACTTGGGTTTATAATTATATCTTCTATTGCCTAATCTAGGTATTGCTACTGCGTAGAGCTATGCTTTCATAATACCGGTATTATATAACTGCTGTGGCCTTCATTGCTCGCGTGCCGGTTCGTAGCCACTGTTTGCTTCCTTAACTAGGGTGTGGCTCCCTCATTTTCTCAGAGACCACAGTCTCCCGCATTTCTACAATTATTCAATGAATTGTCTCGTCACTGCACAAGTCGTACCACAAAACCCTAACAGCTCACACAGAACAGGAGGGGATACTATACAGGATACAATACGATAATATTGTTATACTATGCGGTAACTTGCCTTAAACCCACAGGACGCCATTAGCCTAGCCAGTATAAAAAATACCTTGAGTCTCAGATCTAAGAAGGGGGGGTATGCACGGCGTGCAGTGGGAGGAGGGAAAACCCAATTTGTGTTCCCAGATACTCTTGTTCAGTAGCACTCTCCCGTACACGATCCTCCTGAATGCTATCGGAGCCTCATGTTTGAGTCACTTGTCAAACCATCCTCCTATCTCCTCGGTTGATCTAAAATACTCTTGTCACCAGGAAACTTAATATGGGCGATCTCGGCAGCTCGAACTCCCATAACAAAAAGGACCATTTCCCGACGTAAGGCATTATAGTGCGAGATACCGCTTCTAGGTATCGCACTTCACAGCTGCAATTTACGGTACGGGATAGGTTTTTCACGACACAGTATTCTATGGCAGTACCAGGATACAAATGTCCCAGGACGTGGCAAGAATTTCACTGTTCGGCTATGTGATAGATATGTGCATTCCCATTGCGTATAATTTCCTTCGGCTAGGAGGAGATATTTTGTAAAGTATATAGGGCAAGCGTGTCAATGCCGGTATATTCACTTCTATTTAGATGCAACAGAGAGCGTGACAAAAGAATGAATAGAGATTGATATCGTCTGGTAATGAGTAAAGGAATGGACAGGTCAGATAGATAACGCATGAGAAAAGAACGGCGATATACAGAGTCTTTAATAGAGAGTTCAAGAGAGAACGAAGACGAAGGAAAGAGAAAGGAAAAGAAGGAAACGCAGGAGATCCATCATAATCATGACTCTTCAAACGAGATAGAAACAGATTTAGTATCAGGAAGAGTATCACAACTAGTGTCTAACACTATATTGTTCCAGTTCCAACGCCAAATGTTTTACTAACCATTGTTTCCATTACCTGCTTCTAGCTGGTATGGTAAGTTCCAAACACCAATGCTTTCTGGTGAAGACGCTGAAACACTTGGTCCAGCCATAGTCGGTTTCAACGTATTTAGGCCGAGTTTCTATGGCAGGCTTAAAAAGAAAGAAGGGAAAAGGCGGCGTTATAAAGTGCGAGAGGAGATTGGGCGGGGATGGGAATTAGGAGGAGGTGGCGGCGACAGAAAAGCTTATGAGGCCGTCGCTATCCTTGCGGAAACGTAACACATGTTATCTATATTCGAAGGAGGGAAGGGCAGTGCCTTCTCAGGCTAAGACCGTGAGGGAGCGGTAGATGTTATGGCAGTAGTAGTGCTATCATACCCGTAAAGCCACGCCTAGTAGTCACCAGAGCGGTGTCAACTTAACTTGTCCGGGTGGCAGGGGTTGACGTCGCGCCGTCCAAGTAGTATTTTCACAACTCCTTCATACCTATTCCAAACAGCGCGATAGAGTGGGGTCTGGCCGTACTCATCTGCTTTGTTTGGGTCAATGTCGTCCCGTCCGAGGAGTATTTTCACCACCCCCTCGTGCCCATTCTCAGCAGCACACCTGAGTGGTGTTTGGCCGTACGTATCTAGTTCGTTGGGATTGACGTCGTCCCGCCCAAGTAATATTCTCACGACTCCTTCGTGCCCATTCCAAGCCGCACAATGTAGTGGTGTTTCGCCTTGATTCTCTGGTTCGTTGGGATTGACGTCGTCTCGTCCGAGTAGCATTTCCACCACTCCTTCGTCCCCATTCTCAGCAGCACACCAGAGTGGTGTTTGGCCGCTCTTATTCGATTTGTTTGGTTTGATGTCGTCCCGCCCAAGTAGTAATTCCACCACTCCTGCGTTCTCGCTCCTAGCAGCAAGGCAAAGTGGTGTTTGGCCGTACCCATTTGGTTTGTTGGGGTTGAAGTCGTCCCGTGCGAGCAGTATTCTCACCATTGCGTCGTACCCATCCTCAGCAGCACACCCGAGTGGTGTTTGGCCTTCCAAATCTGGCATGTTGGGGTTGACATCATCCCGCCCGAGTAGCATTTTCACCACTCCCTCATACCCATACTCAACGGCGCAAAGGAGTGGTGTTTGGTTAAACAATTTCCCATGTTAGGACCAACGTCATGCCTTCCGAGTAAAAATTTTACCACTGCTTCGTGCCCATTTCCAGCAGCCCACATAAGTAGTGTATTACCCGTGCAGTCCTCTTCGTTGATATCACAGCCCCCCACTTCTGCCAAACTAGTTACAATCTCAACAATCCCAAAGAACGATGCACAGTGTAGGCCACTAAACGGGAAGGGCTTATCAAACTCAGAACATCTCCCGTACCGCTCTTGTTCGTCCAAGAGGATTTCGACAGATACGTGATAATCGTAATCGTTAAATAACTTTAGCGCAAACGCTTTTGCACAGTCTAAAAGCTCCCGTTTTGCGTGGACTCCCCAATATAGAGAAGAATATTTAAGAAACGGTGTGCCTTCGAGATCAGGGGGGGAACTGGTCGAAAGAGCCTTGATCTGCTGCGAATTCAGATAACTTAGGCAGGTTTCCGCCATTGTCGAGTGAGCCGTACCAAAAAGCTCAGGATGAGCCCGGAGGTACTCTTGAAGCGTGAGGTGGATCAACCGGACAGTAGAAGCCTCCTTGTCCACGGCAACAAGTCCTTGACAACAGGCTAGCACTATCGCTATTGAAGGAGCATTGTCGGTATTGAGATCAGGTGATCCTATTTCCACTGATAGGGCGTGACACAGTTCGTTGGCTTTCAAGGGCCGCTCCGAGTGAGATATCCACATCAAAGCCGCCATGCCAAGTCTCGCTTTCTCCCCACCCCGCCCCTTTATCCGATTGATTGTTGCATTATAAGCATCACCTAATCCCAACCCATCGGTCATTGCGTTGAGCTTTCGTCGCCTGCGATGGATTGTGGTTTCTTGCAGGATCGCATCGATATTCAGCGAGACTAGCAGGAATCTAGAGATGTATCTGTCAGTGGATCGCTTAAGGTAGCTTTCGGGTATCGTTATTTTCACGCACATTCCAGAAATATCTTGCGGAATTTTCTTCAGGATATCTGCCTCCAAACGACTGTCCATCGCATCCGGGTTTGTGTCCTCACCCAGCCTGGTATGAAGATATCTAATAATGTCATCTCTCTTTGGACATACGGATACGCTCCTTACACCTCCAGTAAGACGCCTCCCAACCTCGGGCCGAACGTGGGGTCTGCCGGTTACGAATATTCGAGTTCCGGGAGACTTTTGGAGAATCTGGTTTAGCGAATCGAGAAGTTTAACCCGATGCCCTTCCGCACATTCATCAAGAGCGTCGATGCATATGAACGTGCCCTTTTCAGAAGAGGTGGTTTGTAGCATCTTCAAAATATCGGCAAGTTGCGGTCCCCGCCCACCAATAGCATTTTTTTGGCCTTCATAGGTTTGCGCTATCTCCCCCGGTATCTCTCCCAGTCCTCTCAAGGCCTGTTTAAGCAGGGCCCCAAGCACATTCGTCGACGACTGTTCCCTCTGGGCGGCAAAGTCAAAGTAAAAACACGTTACCGTGACATTTTGCCCCACGGCCTGATCGCACAACCTGTCTATCACTAGTGAGCTAACACCGAGGCTCGTCAGCACTTGTGCCCTTCTACCTATTTCTCGGAGCTCGTCCTTGTTACCTAATGTAAGTCTTGCCCACCCCCGGATCTCCATAGCAAAATAAAACTGCATCATCAGATTCACTTCCCCCAATGCCAGCGCACCAGTTTCTAAATTCCTCTGTTTGCAGGAGCCATTCCCCTACACTCTCTACTCGGCGTTCTTGAAGGTCCCGGTGCCGTAACTTGGGATCTAGTGGGGACAGCCAGGCTAGGATATTCGGCTGTTCATCAGCAACAGTAATGTTGATATTATTGCAGTTGGTATTGTTTGAGTAATATTGAGACATCTTTGCTGCTTGGAAACTAGCGTAATAGAGGATAAGTGATTGAGTTTGTTAGTTGATGGAACTGCTGTGAACTGAAGAACAGCGGGGTCTTTTATGGAACCTTATGGATACCTCAAGGCCGTCCAATCAAACTCCTCCAAATTCGTGCTGACCTACCCTGCTTGTACCTACCACGTCCGTAGCAGGAATGCAATCTCTCTAAGCGCTATCCTGGTATAACTTTAACGGACTACGCTGGGCCAACACCCTAGAGCGCCTGCGCGGGGAACTGTTCGTTTATCATCCACCGCCGCCATACATCAAGTCCCATGAATAAATCGATCCAAAGAAAATAGCATATACCCTAACTTAAACCATCCCAGAATAATCCTTCGTGATGCCGATACAAGATCGAAAGATCTTCCCACAACCCTGGACCAGTTTCTGTGGGGATATGCGCCGTACTCTCAGGCACAGTTACTAGGGTTAATCTAAATCCCACCACAAACCATCACCCATTCCACCCAGTATTCGAACAGCGTAATAGGCCCACACGATACAATACGATACCATATGATATCATAATACAGTAAAGTACAGCGACATACAATAAAATTAAATATGGAAATGTCAAGCTGTACCAGTCTACCCTATCACAATAGGAATAGCCCCCAGCAACGCCAAAGTCTAGATCATAAACAGAAACCCACAAATGCCGACTCGACTACATAAGGAAATCGATTTGGAGGATTGGGCAGGTATGTGACAAATATATGTGCACTCCCATCGCGCATAAATTCCTTCGACTAAAAAAAATATATTTAAACTGCACTACCGGGACAGACTCACAATGGAAGGAAAGGAGGGCAATTCACACGGGGAGGTGATTTAAACTGCAGGAGGACGTTGGGCGGGAATGGCGGGAGTGAGGCGATATAAATCCGCGACAGGTGTGTTTATGGAATCGTTGCTATCCTTGGGGAAATAACGCATAGGTTATCTATATTCGGAGGCGGTACGGAGGGCGATGCCTCCCTGACCTTAGGCCGTGCTGGAGGTGGCAGGTTCTGGGGGGCAGACTAGCGCCACGCGCCCTGATGATGGACCTAGGCAGCCCACCAGAGTGATGCTTGGCCAAACTGATTCGGTATGTTGAGGCTCACGTCGTCCAGTCCGAGTAGAATTTCCACGACTCCCGCGTGCCCATTGTTAGCAGCATACCAGAATGGGGTTCGGCCGTACCAATCTGGTCTGTCGGGATTGACGCCGTGCCGTCCGAGCAGTATTTTCACCACTCCCTCATGCCCATTCGAAGCAGCACACCCGAACGGCGTTTGGCCGAACTCGTTTGGTATGTCGGGACTGACGTCGTTCCGTCCGACTAGAATTTTCACCACCCCCGCGTGCCCATTCGCAGCAGCGCACCAGAGTGGTGTTCTTCCGTACCCATCTGGTTTATCGGGATTGACGTCCTGTCGTTCGAGTAGTAATTTCACCACCCCCTCGTGCCCATTCCAAGCAGCACAAGTGAGCGGTGTTTGGCCGTACACATTGGATTTCTCGGGGCTGATGTCGTGCCGTCCGAGTAGTATTTTCGCCACTCCATCGTACCCATTCCAAGCAGCACGGCAAAGTGGTGTTTGCCCTTCCCCATCTGCCTTGTCGGGGTTGACATCATCCCGTCTGAGTAGTACCTTCACCACTCCCTCTTGCCCATTGTCAGTAGCCCACCAGAGCGGTGTTCGGCCGCCATCATCTTGTTTGTCAGGGTTGACCCCATCCTTGTCCAGTAGTAATTTCACCACTCCCTTGTGACCACTCCAAGCAGCACGATGCAGTGATGTTTCGCCGTTGTTATCTGGTCTGTCGGGATTGACGTCGTCCCGTTCGAGGAGTATTTTTACCACTCCCTCGTGCCCATTCCAAGCAGCACACCCAAGTGGTGTTTGGCCAAACTCATTTGGTATGTCGGGATTGAAGTCATCCCAACTGAGCAGTATTTTCACGATTCTCTCGCGCCCATTCCTAGCAGCACACCAGAGCGGTGTTTGGCCGTACTTATCCGATTTGTTGGGTTTGATGTCTTCCCGCCCAAGTAGTAATTTCACCACTCCCTCGTTCTCGTTCGAAGCAGCAAGGTACAGTGGTGTTTGGCCGTCCTCATCCGGTTTGTTGGGGTTGACGTCGTCTCGTCCGAGTAGCATTTCCACCACTCCTTTGTGACCATTCTTCGCAGCCCAACAGAGCGGGGTTTGGCCAAATTTTCCGGGCATATCGGGGTCAACGTCGTCCCGTCCGAGCAGTATTTTCACCACTCCGTCGTGCCCACTCCCAGCAGCACGACATAGCGGTGTTTGGCCGTAATTATCTGGCCCGTTGGGGTTGACGTCGTCCCGTTCGAGTAGTATTTTCACCACTCCCTCGTGCCCATTCCAAGCCGCATGGTAGAGTGGTGTTTGGCCAGATTTTCCCGGTTTGTTGGGATCGACGTCGTGCCGTCCCAGTAGTATTTTCACCACTCTCTCATACCCATTCTTAGCAGCACAACTGAGCGGTGTTTGGTCAAATATGCCCGGCTCGTCGGGGTCCACGTCGTCCCGTCCGAGTAGTATTTTCACCACTCCTTCGTGCCCATTCCCAGCAGCGCGACAGAGCGGTGTTTCGCCGTACTTATCCGATTTGTTGGGGTTGGTGTCGCCCCGTCCAAGTAGTAGTTTCACCATTCCCTCGTTCTCATTCCAGGCAGCAAGATAGAGTGGTGTCTGGCCGTCATCATCTTGTTTGTTGGGGTTGACGTCGTCCCGTCCAAGTAGTATTCCCACCACTCCCTCGTGCCTATTCCACGCAGCGCGATAGAGTGGGGTTTGACCGAATTCATCTGGTTTGTCGGGGTTGACATCATCCCGTCCGAGCAGTAACTTCACCATCCCCTCATGCCCATTCCAAGCAGCACGATGTAGTGGCGTTTCGCCGTTGTTATCTGGTTTATCAGGACTGACGTCGTTGCGTGCGAGAAGAATTTTCACCACTCCCTCGTGCCCATTCTCAGCAGCACACCAGAGTGGTGTTTGACCGTACTCATCCGGTTTGTTAGGGTTAACATCACCCCGTCCAAGCAAGATTTTCACGACTCCCTCGTGCCCATACTTAGCAGCGCACCAAAGTGGTGTTTGGCCGTACTCATCTGGCATGTTGGGGTTTACATCGTCCCGTCCAAGTAGCACTTCCACCACACTCTCGTGCCCATTCCAAGCAGCACAACTGAGCGGCGTTTGGCCAAATATCCCCGGCTTGTCGGGATCGACGTCGTCCCGTCCGAGTAGAATTTTCACAACCCCCGCATGCCCATTCTCAGCAGCGCACCAGAGTAGTGTTTTGTCGTGCACATCTCGTTCATTGGGGTTGACGTCGTCCCGTCCGAGAAGTAATTCAACCACTCTCTCGTGCCCATTCTCAGCAGCACACCGGAGTAGTGTTTTGTCGAACTCACCCGGCATATCGGGATCGACATCGTTCCGTCCGAGTAAAATTTTCACTACTTCCTCGTGACCATTCTCAACGGCACACCAGAGCGGTGTTTGACTAAATTCACCAGGCTCGTCGGGATTGACGTCGCCTTGTGCGAGCAGAATCTCCACCGCTCCCTCGTGCCCGTTGCAAGCAGCCCATAAAAGAGGTGTATTACCCACGCAGTCCCTTTTGTTGATATCACAACCTTCCATCTTTACCAAACTAGTTACAATTTCAACAATCCCGAAGATGGATGCACAATGTAAACCATTGAACAGGGAAAGCTTATCGCGGTCAATACGGTACAAGTGCGATTCCTGAGCTTGCAAGAGGATTTTGGTGGATATGTGGTCCTTGTAGCCTTCAAATAGCTTCAGCGCAAGCAATTTCGCACAATCTGAAAGCTCTCTTTTCGCGTGCATCCCCCAATATATAGAAGAATATTCGAGAAACGGTACCCCTCGGAGATTGGGGGAGGGACCAGGCGAGATAGCCTTGACCTGCTGCGAATTCAGATAACTTAAGCAGGTTTCCGCCATGGTCGAGTGAACTGTACCAAAAAGCTCGGGATGGGCCTGGAGGTACTCTTGAAGGGTGAAATGGGTTAGCCGGACCGTGGAATCCTTGCCCACGGCAACAAGTCCTTGGCAACACGCTAACAGTATCCCTATTGAAGGAACATTGTCGGTATTGATTTTCGGGGAGCCTATTTCGACAGCTAGGGCATGACACAGTTCGTTGGCTTTCAAAGGCCGCTCTGAGTGAGATATCCACATCAAAGTGGCCATGCCAAGCATCGCTTTCTCTCCATCCTGTCCCTTCACCCGATCCAACGCCGTGCCATAAGCACCACCCAGCCCCAACCCATCGGTCATTGCGTTGAGCTTTCGTCGCCTGCCATGGATTGTGGTCTCTTGTAGGATCGCATCGATATTTAGAGAGGCTAGTAGAAATCTGGATATGTATCTGTCAGCGGATACTCAAGGTGGCTTCCCCACTGTCTTTGCCCCTACGTACGTTTCAGAAATATCTCCCGGAATTTTCTTCAGGATATCTGCCTCTAGACCACTATCCATCGCATCCGGGTTTGGGTCCTCGCCCAGCCTAGTACGGAGATATCCAATGAAATTATCTCTCTTGGGACCTATGGATATACTCGCAGCTCTTCCCGCAAGACGTCTTCCGATTTCGGGTCGAATGTGCGGTCTTCCTGTTACGAATATTCGAGTTCCGGGAGACTTTCGGAGAATTTGGGTTAGCGAATCAAGAATCTTGACTCGGTGTCCTTCCGCACATTCGTCCAGAGCGTCAATGCATATGAACGTCCGCTTTCTGGAAGTGGTTGTCTGTAGCATCTTCACGACATCGGCGAGCTGCGGCCCTCGTGCGCCAATGGAACCTCTGTGGACTTCATAGGCTTGCTCGATCTCCTCCGGTACCTCTCCCAGTCTGCCCGCAACTTGTTTGAGCAGAGCGCCCAGCACACTGGTTGACGACTGTTCCTTTCGGGCAGCAAAATCGAAGTAAAAACACGCAATGGCCACATTTTGTCCCCTAGCCCGATCGCACAACCTGTCCATCACCAATGAGCTAACATCGCGACTTGTCAGCACTCATTTTATCTCCTCCATTCCTCAAAGTTTGTCCCTATTACCTAATATATGTCTTGCCTACTCCCGGATCTCCATAGCAAAATAAAACTGCGTCATCGGATTCACTTCCCCCACTACCGGCGTACCAGCTTCTAAACTCCTCGGTTTGCAACACCCATTCCCCTACATCTTTGACTCGGCGCTCTTGGATGTCCTGGTGCCGTAACCTGGGCTCTAGCGGCGATAACCAGGTCAAAAGTTGAGACCGGCTGTTCCACATTTTATCAAAGGGAGTTGGTGTTATTATTAAAAGAGTTGATAAGACACCTTCGCTGTTTGGAAACTAGCCGAGGGTAGGTGATTGTGTTAGTCGGTCGATGGAATCGCGGAGCCCTGAAGAAAAGCGGGGTCGTTTATTGAGCCTTATGGATATCTCCGAGCTGTTCAACCAATCCCAACTTCGCGTTGGCAATACTGTGCTTGGGCCTACCGAATCGGTAGCAGTAAGAAAATACCTCTCTCGGCGGTACCATGCAGCACAACATAGATCTTGGAGAATGCCGGTGTTGGAACCGCCTCGCTTAGTACCGGGATGTACGGTACAGGTACAGTACCCCTCAAGAAATACGGTACCTGAACATGGGTAAATATTCCGCCACGGTGCTACCGCTAAGGATAGTAAAGGATATCTAGAGATTTCTAGAATTAGTATACTCAAGTAATACCGGTAGTGTTGTATAGCGTTGCACTAGCTACACTAATTCTAGCAATCTCGAAGTACGGTATCCCTTACCATCCTTAGCCGTAGCACCGTGACGGAATATTTACCCCCATGTTAAGGTATTTCTTGAGGGGTAACGCACTTGTATACGAGTATAGCACGACACACAAGCACATCCGGGACAATGAATCCGTGAATCTAAAACCTAGATATCAACCAACTTGAAGCATCAAAGCATAGTCCTTCGTGATGTCGATACAAGCCGAAAGCTCCCCCGGAACCTCATACCAGGTTCCGTGAAAATAATGGATAGGCACCGTGCTTTTGCATTTCCGACACTCATCGCGACCGCAAAGTACAAGTGCAGTACGTAGGGGCACTTGCACAGCGCAAGGCAGGCCGCTGCTCGTACCAATGTCCCCCACCTTTCTATCTATCGATCAAGGAGTAAGTCGTCAAAACCAAACACCGACCGACGGCCAGCCCAAATCCCTCACTATCCCGACGAATAGCCTCCTACCGGAGCTCAGAAGAATTCAAGATCCAAGATTTGCCACAAAACTAACTAAGCGAGGCGGTAGATTAAGTTAAATCTCCGGCGACACTCTAAATACCTCATCCCGGACCATTCGCAAAACTAGGATCAGTACATTATGCGCAAAAAATACCCCACCCTGCTCCGGTCCGTTCACGCGCACCGCTACGCTTGAGCGCTATCTCCTAGCCGGTAACTTTTCTATCCCCGCTCTTCCCCCGGGTCTTCTACCATCCCGTCACAGACCGTCACTCGTTTAAGTGTTGGCTCGAAAAGTTTTACATATCATACCAGACACCGCTAGCAGGGCCAGCGCAAAGAAAGCACCTTTAGCTAGACCCCAACGGAAATGTAGGAGGCGCAGGGTTGACCTATGATCACCAAAGCAGGGAAAGGGGATCTAATCCATCTCGATTTTGATAACATGCTAATTAGCCCCCGTCATCACAGATAAGAATACCCTATATAGTACCCGCCCCCTGCACACAACCTCATGTTTGAGTCCCCCGCTAAGCAACCCTCCAACTCCATCCCTACACACCGGCTATCCGAAAACCGCCCGCTACGTATAACGAAACCTAATCCACCGGCAATCCCACAACGTAAACCCCTACGCCATAAATCATTACCAGCATCAAATCCCATATCATAATATTATGATACTATAAATTTACAATACGGTAACGCACAGTACTTGTATTCCCATCGTGTATTCGGAGCGGTCGCTACAGAAGCGCAGGCAGGTATGTCAGAATTATGAAGACACGATGGGTGTGATGCGGGGAGGCAAATGCAGCCGATGATAGCGATAATGACCACGATGAGAGTGGCAGCGCTTGTGACAATAATCTGAGAGAAGTGAGTTCGCCGTTTGTGAAAGCTTGCCTTCAGCATAACGTGAAGCCGGCGGAAAGGAGTCTCATACTTCTCTTGCAGAGCGTGGTCAAATTGTTGAGCTTGCAAGCCTTCGAGGAGATAAGTTATGGTAATCAACTTTGTTGACTGATTATTGCCACCAGGCGCTAGTGTCACTCGCTCAACATACGACACTCAGAGTATGGTTTAGGAATTTAGGCGGGCAAAGCCTCTAAGTTAAGCCTGGAATAAGTTTGTCTTTCCTCGAGAAGATATAACACGGTTTCCCCCGGTGCGATTGTTTGAGTGATAGGTTAGAGCTGATCTGCGGTTCTTGCTGCCACCTACTGCTATTGATTCCAAACCCACTAGGAAAACAAAACTGGGATAAAATCCATTAAAGGCTTCGCAAGAAGTCTCCTATCATACAAAATTAAGAATTATTTCCAAGACCTCTCTCGGATGCTTATCCACCATACCCGCATTATCCGAGAACTTTGGGTGACCGGCACTACAAGTAATTTTGCACGTACAATAATTATGTATGGATATCCCCCCTCAGTGCGAGTATGATACATTATATAATCTATACTTCACAAGAACGCAATGCGCAAAATATCAGTATCAATCGTGATAATATTATACTGCAATGCGCCCGTCTATTTATTACCCGTCCATCCGCCCCATTCACCAGTCATAAAGCCATGCATGTAATCCGTAAAATAATACTTTAAACGAAAAATGAAGGGAAAAGGGGAAAATGTGACATAGGAAACTAAGCTATTTAAGAGAAAGAGGAAAAGAGAAAAACGGAAAAACGGAAATACAAAAAAAGGGCAATTAACTACTTCCCACTAGCAAGCATCCTCATAGCCTCCTCCCTATCCCCATCCGGCAACTTCGCCAACGCAGCAGCAACACCCCGCAGCGCACTCTTCCCATTCTTTTGCAAAAGCCCTTCAACCTCCGATGCGATGCCGTCCTGGCGTAGACCCTCGATCTTAGCAAGCACCTCCTTTTTGTTATCCTCGTACCAGGTCGCGACGAGTCTATCGTTGTCGTCGAAGACGGTGGACTCCCCCCCTTCAGCGATGATGAGCGATTTGAGGCGCTCAAGGTTCTCCTCGCGAGTGGAACCACGATCTGCAAGACTCATCTTCTTGAGGAAGAGCTCCTCGTTCAATCTTCGGCGGATACGCCAGTAAAAGAACCTACGCGCGTGTTGCCATTGTAGAGGTTGGCGGATAGTACCCTTGGCCATCATGCGACCTGCGCGATCGTGCAGGTCGGCGAATTGCAGGGAGATTTGAGTGTAGACTGGCATGAGGAGGTTCTCACGCTCGGCCATCTTGACTTTGATTTCGGACGATTCCTCCTGGGAGAGGTTTCCTGAAGCAAGTTTGTGGCGGTATTCGGAGTATACGTGATCGAGGCGGGCCATTGTCTCGAGCTGTTTGTCGCGACGATATTTGATGTTGACGATACCCTCCGGCTCAAGGACACCAGCGCGGGATTCCTCGTCGGCATACATTTCCATCATGCTTGCGTTGATAGTAGGATCCACCACGACCTACTATAATCAGCAAAATGATTAACTTATAAAAAAGAGAGAGAACGCATACCCATGAACCACCGCGAAGCTCACCATAAGGAGGAATGTAGACAAAGATAGGTTGCTCGTACTTGACAAGGGCATCGACAATCATAGATCCATACTTCAGCACCTCGTTGTACATATCCCTCTGGCCACCAGAGAATCCACGCCAGTTGGCAAAAATCATCAACGGCAACTGCTCTCCACGATTGAAATCATTGATAGCCTGAGCAGTCTTGAACGCAGAGTTAGGGTACCAGACCTGACCAGCCTCAAGCGAGACCATTTCCGTAGAATCAGGGTTAGCGGGATCAGCAGGAGTGACATTCTCAACTGAGCGGGTTTCAACGGCAATGACACCAACGGGGATACCAGCAATGCGGGCACGGCCGACAACGACGGTTCTGGCCCACCCGCTAAGAGTCTCTTGGAAGGATCCCTTATCAAACAGGCCAGAAAGGTACTCCTCTTCGTCGTCCTTTCCGGCAAGCAGCCATCTAACGTCATAGGCTTCCTTGGTGCTAGGAGGGGTATATGTGATGTCACGGTCCCACGGATCCGGGGAAGGTGAGATAGGAACAGGAGCTCCGCGCTTCTCGGGAACGTACGACATCCACTCAACGATCTTCTGGACACCCTCAAAATCATCGTTGGCAGTCAAGTGAGAGATACCATTGCGGTACATGATCTGAGTACCTCCCAATTGTAGGTTCGAAGTATAAACCTCACGACCGAGCAATTTGTTGATAGCCGGAGCGCCGGTGAGGATCTAAAAACAAATCAGTAAAAAACCACCCGTAAAATTATACAAAGCGAAAAACTCACGATAGGCTGTCCCTCAATCTGGATAGCACGTTGACCCAAGCGAACCAAGTAGGCGCCAATACCAACGGATCGGCAGGTAACAAGGGTGACAGTAAAGATATCCTCGTACGCCCTGCTGGTAGCACCAGCAATCAACCCAGATCCCTTCAAACATTCAACACCCAGCCCGTCTTCCTGTCCGATAATAGTCGTAATCTTGTATCTCTCCTCACCCCCCTCAACAATCCGTTCGGTGAGAACGGCCTTTGTCTTCCTGTCCGCAAACTTCTTGTTGACTTCCGGAGTGAGGTAAAGATACTTAAATCCGGACTCTGGCTTATCCCCCTCATTCCACGCAACCTCGAAATGTGGAATCAACTCTTCCGCCATGCCAATTCTAGCACCAGAATTGGCCGACAAGTAAATTCTCGGGACGCCCAATCTTCGCGCAAATTCCGTGCACTTATGGAAAAACTTATCTTCGGCGGGACCAAAAGATCCGATCCTGAAGGTGATATCGTTGGCAATAATGACGAACTTGCGTCCTCGAGGATACTCGGGAGTCTTTGCGGTTAATACCCAACCAACCATACCGTGAGCGTTAGTTCCCGGCTCGCGTTGAACCTCGGCGAGGCCACCATTATCATCCAATACCAACTCGCTATACTCTAAACATTCGGTAAGAGGGGGAATCCTCTCCTTGAACGAAGGAACCTTCTTGGCGGACTTGAGCCAGCTCTGATGGAAAGCCTGTCTGAATAGCTCGGGGAAATCGTACACGTATTGGGTTCCCATAAGATGCGCCTTGTACCTCTTCGGCTGAAGCCATTCCTTAGCAGCGTATGGAGTATTGACGGCACGAAGGTGCATGGATCCAGACTTGGTACCGATGCTGTGGAATACCCATTGCCCCTTATCAGTCTTTCGCTCAGCGTACATCTCAACCTGAATGACATATCCAGACACGTTCTGGATGATGACACGAAGGGGGTATGCAAGGCCGCTCTTAGGGTCGGTGCAGATGATACGGATCTCAGCGCCAGTAACACGGAGTCTCCAAAGACGCCTTCCGAATCGCTCGATAAACCCACCGAGAGCAGGCTCGATCTCCTCGGGGCTGAGGGGGAAAACAGGAGTGAAATTGATAAAGATGTGGTTAAGGTCAGAGTTGTTGTTTCCAATAATCTCCAAAGCGTCAAGGATATCATTGACTAAGCGATCAGTCTCGGAAATCAAGTAATCAGCAGTAGGGATCTCATCCCGCAGGCGACCTGGACGAACGACAGCACGAGTAAAGTACCTCTTGTCGCTCTGAACCTCCTTACCATACGCCTCGTAGACGTGGATATTACGGTTCTCGGTGAAGACCGGCTTGATGGTGAAGTTTGACAATCTACCCAGTTCAAGCTGGAAAGCCAATGCGGGTTCGATATGACGAATACTCTGCTCTTCACGATATTCGGGGCCACGGAAGGTAAAGTACCCAGGATAGGATCCGTCCTTGTGACCACAGATGAAAGTGATACGACGAACGTTACGAGAAAGAAGCTCATCCTTGTGGTCAGCGACAAGCGGAAGAATTCTCTCTAAAAGGTCTTTATCATCCATAGATTCGGCATCCCGAACAGCGACGTTGCAAACAGCAGACAGGGAATCCTCTTCTTCAGCCTCGAGTGCAGAAAGGGGCATAGACCGCCTTCGTCCTTCAAGATTGGCCATTAGTCCGCTTTCGGTAGGCTTAGCTCCCCTCCCAAGGGGGATGAGCTCGAGAGCGCGGACAAGGTACTCCTCGGCTTCATCAAGGAAGGTAACGGGGATAATGACACCCTTTCGGACAGGCTCAATCTCAGATTTTCCAACCAAGAACGAAAGATCACTGATAGATCCGACACGCTTGAAGCCCTCGCGCTCAACAGTAGGCGTAGCCGGGGCCGAAGGCTGGGTCATACCATACTCAGTAACACCAACCTTCCTTAACTGGAAGTCCCAAGTGACAATAAATGGAGGCTCAGAGTCCAAATTGTGGTAATTGACAGCATGTAGCTCATAAGCCCTGTACGCTCGGCGAACATATACCTCCAAAGCAGCCAAAGAAACCCAAGGGTCGGCATGAGCGAAGAATGTGGGAAGGACATCAAAGACAGTATACTTGGAGTCGATAACCTCCTTCAAAGTCTCCTGATGAGGAGTTCTGTGTTCCCACCCAGTCTCACCATATCGCGACTCGACAACGGACGAGCGGAGGATATGTTCCATCTGAGCGGCTCTCTCCTCTAGGGAAGGCAGAGCACATTGAATAAGGACTTCACGAGCCTTAAGCGCAACCTTAGCCGAAACACGGGACTCCAACTCGGTGAGCCTCTTAAGAATTGGTCGAAAGAATTTGACGATAGGACCATTGTTGGGCTTGTTAGGGCGATACTCCTCCAGAATTGCCAGGATGAGATTATTCTTGGACGCAATTCTGCTGTGAGAAAGCACCGCCTGAACAACCTTAGTAATATCGTCCCTGTTTTCATCACGGAGTCTGAGAATAACATCTTCGTCACGGGTATTCGGTCCCTACAAAAAATATCAGCAGACCGTTAAGCCCATTCGACTCCGGAATAATAAACCCACCGAGAATAGCTTCTCAACACTCCAATATTGCTCTATAAGCCCCAAGAAAACCGACAATTCGTGAACCTTCAACCCCTCGGAATACCGATCCATAATCTCAATCAATGGTAACAGCGCAGACTTCAAGAGTCCAACATCACCAGCAGCAAGATGATCTTCCAAGAACTTGTCCAAAGTCTTGCGAAGCTGCTTCGCCGGGAATTCTCCCTTGCGGGACTTGGCCCTCTCGACAACCTGCGAGAAAGAAGCGTCAAGTTTCTGTGGCATTCTGGCGTGCAAGGCAGAAAACTGCGCAGCCCATTCTCCGTAAGGAAGCTCGGAGTCACGGAGAACCTGGATAAGCTCCTTGAGGGAGGTGGCCATGATGACCTGGTTGTCGTAGCCATCAATAATATTCTTGAGGACGGTAGTGAGGAGTGTGAATCTCTGTGGCGGCTTAGTGCCGACGACCTGCGCCGGGCCGAAGTCAGGAAGTTGGCCATCGAAGGGAGTAGCATGCTTGACACGGCTTGGGTCATCCAAAGCTAATATACCAAGGATGTCACCAGCCTCAAGAGTAGATCCCGGCTGCTTGATGAGTTGAACGTGACCGTCTTCCTGCGCAAGGAGAGGCATGTACATCTTCATAACCTCAACCTCAGCGAACGCCTGTCCCTTCTTGACATGCTCTCCGTTCTCGACGAGGAACTTGACCAACTTTCCGGGGGAGGGTGTTCGAAGCTGTGTAGGATCATTCTCCTGCTCCAGCAGACATGTCTTGCTATCTACACTAACACGAGTTGCTCCGACCTCTTCCTTCCAGTAGACGTTATGACTGCGTCCACTCAACAGGATCAGTAAACCACCGTCTGACAAGGCCCTCACGCCAACGCTGCACTTGGAACCGTTGATGAAAAGATGGTAAGAATCCGCACTTGATCGTGTAGCCGTGAACTTATAACGCTTACCCTCGTAGATAAAGTCAACCGGGAATACTGTCTTAAGGATATCCTTGGCAGGGACTTGACCCCTCTCTAAAGAAGCCTTGTACTCCGTCATGCAAATCTCACTCGCAACGTGAGCCTTGGTAACAGCACCGCAAACAACCGCGAGGAATGTATCCGGTCGCTCGGTGGTAAGCTTGTTAGAGATAAGCTCATCGAGCCATCCGGTAGTGATAGTATTATCTTCGAAAGCCGGTGTTTCCAAGAGCTTGATAAGGTACTCGACTGTCGTCCTGAAATCACCACGAATACTCAATTCTTTCAAAGCAACAACCATATGCTTTCGGGACGCACTGCGGTTCTCACCATAGGCGAAAATATGACCGAACTGCGAGTCCGAGAAGGAATGAATACCTCCGGCGGTACCGACAGAGAAGTAACCCCACACATTTGAGGAGGATCGGAAATTCAGCTCGTGCATCATACCACTGGAAGGCTTGAATCCTTCACCGGGATCCTCTGAAGTGATTCGACAAGCGGTGGTGTGGCCTTTAGGGGTTGGCCTTCGCTGGGTAAGTTGCGAGCCATCCTTGGAGAAATCAAAATCGATCTCGCCGGTGGATGCCGGATCGACACCATACAGCAGACGTATATCACGTATTCTGTGTAGAGGCAGACCCATAGCGATCTGAAGTTGTGCAGCGGGAAGATTTACACCGGTAACCATCTCAGTAGTAGGGTGCTCGACCTGGAGACGGGGGTTCAACTCGAGGAAATAGAACTTATCATCCGAGTGAGAATAGAGGTACTCAACAGTACCAGCAGAAACATATCCGACGAGCTTTCCCAATCGCACGGCAGCCTTCTCCATCTTGGAGAATGTGGTTTGGTTAGCAACGGTGACCGGCGCCTCTTCGATAATTTTTTGATGTCTCCTCTGTACGGAACAATCACGACCGAAAAGCGAGATATTATTTCCGTACTCGTCTGCCAACAGCTGCACCTCCAAATGCCTAGCATTTCCAGCCAGCTTCATGACGAAAATTGGCGATCCAGGCACCTCTCCGGCAACCTGGTTATAAAAGCTTGTAAAACCCTCCTCCGAGTCGACCTTTCGGATACCCTTTCCACCACCACCCTCTGAAGCCTTAATCATGACCGGAAACCCAATCTCCTTCGCCTTCTGCAGGGCTTCTTCGGCTGAGTGAGTGCACCCCTTAGCATAGACGTCGTTGGCAACGGTAACCAACCCCTCCGGATCAATCTGTACCTCTTTGACCCCCAGTCCGCTCCAAGGAATACACGGAACCTCAGCATGCTGAGCTACGATAGTCGACGAGATCTTATCTCCCAGGGACCTCATAGCCGAGCCAGGGGGGCCAATGAAAACAATCTTATTCTTCGACGCGGCTAAGCTCTCTGGTAATTTCGGGTTCTCGCTCGCATGACCCCTATAAAAAAAATTCCGTCATCAGCATTACCACCCCCCAAAAAAAACTCTTCAGTCCCCATCATCAAATTCATCAACCAAAGCAAACGCACCATCCAGCCCAAACAGCATGCACCCCCATCCTCTCCGCAACATCAACAATTAGCTCTACGTTGGCATAGTTATTATTATTCGTGCCCCCGGGTACCTATCTCATCGTCACCATGCAACCAATCAGCTTCGGATGAGGCTCCAAAATAAACTTTTGGTTTAAAAACCTCCTACCCACCACCACCGCCACTACCAACCACTCCGCAAAATAGTGGGGTAATTAAGTAGACAGCGACCAGCAGGCGAGGGGGAAATCTCAAAATGGGAGGAAGCAAACCTCAACGTATTGATCCGCCATACGAATGTAATCCGCATTGGCCTGTAAATCTTCTGGCGTAGCCATGACGGTGAATTGTATAGCTCTCTCATCACCAAACGTCTCATACGCCCATTTCCTCACACTTCTAATCTCTTTGACTGCCGCAATTCCGTTATTCGCAATCAAAACCTAAATTCCCCGCCAAAATTATATTCCCAAATTAGTTTTTTCCTAAACAATTGCTATCAAAAACAGACATACCTTTTGAATAACCGTGTGCCCATCGTGCGAGGCAACAAAGTTCTTTACCGGACCAGGAGCAGCAACAGCAAGATGATTCCCACCGATAAAGTGAGCTGGAAGATTAAATTTCGCGGAATAGCTCGGCACGGCCTGTCTCTTCTTGCCCCCGGGCTCCCCTGCCGTCCCGTTATGCCGCATTATGGCAGCAACGCTGGCCGAAGTATCGGACGCCATAATGTAGTAGTTATGATCCCTTCTCCTCCCGAAGAAGGCTTTACTGCGGGTGTAGGTGGATGAGGGGTAAGGGCAGCGATGCAGGAGGAAGGGGAAGATAGAACGATGAGCAGTGGGGAGGTAATTTTGAAATGCTGGTGGAAGGAGGCTCCGGCAAAGAGTGGTGGTACGGTTGACGGTGATGATGCTAGAAGCAGAGCAGAAGTGAAATGGGGTATTAAAGTCTAGAAGGAGAACAAAAAGGGAAACAAAAAATAAATTCCGAGAACTAGCGGGAAGGAGGGAGGAAGAGAGTGGAAGAGGGGGAGGGGGAGGGGCGAGAGCTTTAATAAAGGTATAGGTGGAAGAGAGGAAAGGGAATCGATGGGGCAGGAGGAACTTTTTCCCCTTTAGAGGGGGTGGAGGGGAAGTTCGCTTTACTTGTATGAGCAGCGAAGATAGAGTTCAGATTCAGTAGATAGGTTAGGTATAACTAGGCCAGGTATGTTGGGACATAGCGATAGCGTACAGTATCAAAAAAAAAAAAAAGAAAACCGTTGGGGGGGGAAGAATTTCAAAAGGAACGCACCCGGGGTGTTGTTGAACTAACTCATTTTTCTTACCTCTTTCCCCCTTTCTTATGTCCACCAACAGTAATCCTTCCCTATCGTACAGTTCCTTCCTTCTCCTCCATTCACACTCTAGTCCACAATCCACACCTACGAGTACTCGAGTATTACCGTATCACAACAATGCTCAACAGCCAAGGAAACTAGCCTGACCCTGTACTGTACTGTACAGTACCTTCTCACCAAGGTAGCGGTCACAAACCATTACTGCACTACTCCCTTCCACAACTTCGAAAAGCTAAGACGGATCCGCGTAAACGCCCCCGTAACACAGCTACGGTACCCGATAAATCTACTGTGCCCTCAAAACCATACAATCGATATCTCCGTCCCCCGTCCCCCCCCCCCTTTCAACCTCTACCGTTATATTATATCTGCAAGGAGGGGATCACGAACTAGTATGTACCTTACCTTTGACTACAGCTACCCCCCCACCGTCACTTCTTCTTACTCCTCCTTAATGGTAAGGAAACCATCATATTGCTAATAATTAGGCTCCATCCCACCCTACCAAGGAAGTACAATACTCGAGTACGGTACTATCCGTACATAGGTATAATAAGTAAGCAAGCAGATAGATATCATGTCCCGTACCGTACATTATCATACCTACGGTACCTACCTCTCCTAAAAGGCACACACATTTGCAGCCGGGGTAGCTCCTATCTGCCCCCAAAGCAGGGTAAGCGAAACGAAAGCCCCGGTAACCCGCGTCCGGAAAAAAAAAAAAGCTATCATACCCCCCCAACATTGGGCCAACAAATGGAATACTGATCTCCCCTGCCCCGAAAACCCGTTTCTTGGGCTGGCTTGAACTGGAACTTTTACCGCCAAGCAAAACAACTGGACAGCAAAAAAATACTTGTATCCCAAGTAATTGCCAATACTGACCCGGCGAGGGAAAGAAAAATGAAAAAAAATCTGGTTGAATAAAGGAGGAAATAGTACGAGTACAAGAATTAGTAGTTATCGCCTCCGCTGCCGTATCAGAATAAACTAAAGCCACCACCCTACCCCAAAACTGCCGGTATCGAAGGAAAGAAAAGAAAACAATGTCATCCAAACAATAAAAACAATAAACAATAAAAATAGCATTTCTATGTAACCTATCCGTGGATGTTTACACAGCACTTGCAGCTCTATCAAGGTTATTTATTTACTGGCGTATCGGGGGGGGTAAGGCAGTTGAAATGAGCATGGAAATCTCCTCAACAAGACCCTCGTTTCCGTAGCAGGGTAAGGGTTGCTCAAGCATTAAACTTACCCCATCCCCGCCGCGGGTTTATCACGTATGCATTCAATTCAATACCCGGCAGCTCTCTGTGGAAAACAATCAGCCCTGTCAGATCGACTGCTATGCTAAAAGGGACAGAGTAGAAAAGGTAACCCCAATGATTTCTGCGTGAAGTGCGCAATCAATCGATCGGAGGATGGAGTGGAAACAAGGGCGAAAAAGGGCAAGGGAAGAAGAGGGCGGAAGAAAAGGGGAAAGGTGAAAGAAAAAAACCTAAACTTACACCTCCCTTTCTCCACCAATCAGCCACAGCTTCCACTCGACCGCTGTCCATGCCCTTCACCACCTGAATGACGCTCCCGCCAGACGCTTCCCCAATACCTCTTAGCTGAACGGCGTGTCCGCGCTCTTCAAGGCCCTCGAGTACCCATTTCTCAACGCCACGCTCGGCAAACACCACCTCGGGAATCAATTGGTGGTGCAACCGAGGACTTTTGATGGTATCCAAAAGACCGTATCCCCACAGGTAATTCTTCACGATGGCCTGGAATACACCTGTCACAATTCGCGAGCCACCCGAGCCACCAATAACTAGTCCAGGCGTCCCGTCCTCCTCAACAATGATGGTGGGAGTGGTGGATGATAACGGCCTCTTGTGGGGGATGATGTAGTTATATATCGACGGCTCGAGACGATACGCGTTTGAGCGACCAGGAATGGAAAAGTCGTCCATCTCCGAATTTAGGACGATCCCGGTTTGTGGGTCATGAACTTTAGCACCCCAGTACAGGTTCACGGTAGTGGTGAGGGCAACAGCGTTCCCGCTATTGTCCAGCACGGACAGATGCGTGGTTCCCTTAGGATCTACTGGTTCGTACGCCGGATTGTAGTGTTCCCACGAGTAGGTGGTGTCAGTGGATATGTTTGCCCGAACAGCTTTCGCGTATGATTTGCTTTGCAGTTGGCGTATCCTCTTGGAATTGGATGCTACCACCGGGTCCGTAGGATCTCCCAATTCGGTACGTCCTGCCGATATCCACTTCATTATCCTGCACGAACAGTTAGTTTATGTTATCATGTTTGTAAAACGAAAAAAGCATACTCTACTAAATAATGGTACGATAGTGGCTTATCGGGATCGCTCATATCCAGCTTTTCGGCGATATTCAATCCCTCGATCAATACGGCCCCACTGTAACCATCCAATTCGATTAGAAAAGCCTCTCCCATACACGAAATGCCAGACCTGTCAGACATACCTGCAAGGGGGCGGGCAGGTAACAACCTCCCGGCCGTAAAAGTCTGTTTTGATTGTATCCTCGACGATCGTAGAATACCTCGAAAAGTCCTCGGCGGTCAATATACCACCATGCTTGTTTGCAGCCTCAACGATTTGTTCCGCAATGCTCCCGTTATAGAATTGCCTCACCCCAGAATACACCCCACCGCGAGTATACTCCCCCTTGCCAGCAATAACCTCGAGCGTGCGTGCGTACGCCTCCCTCTTCATGAGCTCCCCAGCCTGCAAAAGTTCACCGGTGTTCTGGTTGAACAAAAATTCCCATTCCTCCCTGTTCTGTTGAAAGAACGGCGCCTCCTTGGCGATCATTCCTGCCAGCGTCGGCGGGATCTGGAAACCCCTTCTTGCCAAGTCTATCGACGGTTGCCAAATCTCTTGCCAGGGTATCCGGCCAGACCGGGCATGGGCCGTAGCGTATCCGTGGACTTCGCCGGGGATTGCGATAGCGAGACCGCCGACCTGTGCCTTCAGTGGATCGCCTGAATGATAGTGCATCCAGTTAGCCAGTGCTTTAGTCAAGACCCAACAATAACAGGGGGAAAGGCACTGTAGAAGGGGGAGGACAAACCACTGTACATATCTCGAGAAGCGCTCCCCGGCGCCGTTTCCCTGAAATTGTAGGCCTTAGATCGCCCATTACCCTCGCGCACAACCATGAACCCCCCACCCCCGATACCACTAGCAAAGCTATTCACAACTCCGATGCATACCGCGGTCCCTTACATGTCTATCAACACCGCAGCCCTAATCAGAGCAACCAAGGAATAGAAGTTATCATACCGATGGCAGCATCAACCGCATTCCCACCCTTCTTCAAAAGCCCCACGCCAATTCTCGAACAGGTGAGAACCTAGTGTATCACGAAAGATCAGCACACAGTCCCCCATCAACCAAATCCCCGGACGATCGACAGAGAGGGTCTCACATCACTACTAACCGCCCCCCTCGGCGCATCCACCAGAATTCCATCATCAACTACACCCCCGAACCCCCAGCACAACTCCCGTCAGCCCTCCTTCCTCGAGCTTAAACCCCGACAATCTTCCTTCCTCCCCACCATGACCCTCACCCCCCTTTCCCATCACCTATCCCCCGCACCCCCCAGGACTGAAGGGAAACGCACCAATCCCTTCCTCATTCTCCCAAAGGATAACACCGAACAAAACTCCTAAACCCAGTAAAGCTGCAGCCAGCATGACCGTCATCCCAAACTTCATCCATACACTCTGCTTACTCAGTCGTCTGCGGCGGCGTACCAGTGGTCGCGCTGTTGTTGGGAGAAGGTCCCGGTGCACGGAATCATCGTCGTCGGAGTCCTCGTCATCGTCGGTGTTATAGAGGATCGATGGGCTGGAGGGGGTTGTCGAAGGTGAGTGCGGTGGGGTGTGGGATCGGGAGACGGTGGGTGAGAAGCGAACCTTGTTTGGGGGCATTGTTGAACTTTGAGATACTGGAGGGGGGGAAGAATTTGTTTGGTAGGGAAGGAAGGAGCGAGGGAAGGGGAGAAAAAGGTGCCGCCAAGACGGATCCTAAAGGAGTAAATACAGTTGGACTTGGGGGAGGTGAAGGAAGAGCACGTGAATGATAACATCCTCCTACGTCAAGTGGGGATGGTGTGTGTGACCAATACCGGTATCTCTCTTTGTGCTCATACAAGCACGGGACCTGGAACGACACCCAGACCTTAATTCCCGTCCCGGTTCCGGTAATATGTCACACGCTCTATAAAGAGAACCTTATCGCAAGAACGTGACGGTAAGCTGTCGTGTCTTAGTCTTGTCCTACCGCAAGTTACCGGTAGCCTTCGATCCGGTACCGTAGCACACCATCGCTGGAAGGCTCGTTTTAGTTCGAATCCTCAGTATTCCACCGTGAGACCGTTCCAGCAGTATCTCACAGGTAGCAATTATGATTATTATAATATACCGGACAAGTGTGATATTCGAGTAGTTTAGTTCCCCCGTCCCGGCTGTGGAATAGGGTTCCATACTTGTCACATTCAGACTGGGACAAGCTACGGTAAAGTACTGGTACCGTAAAGCATGATACTGTACCGTACAGTACTTGTGCCCGTATATACTCGAGTATATAAATTTGTCAAGTTCCTCACAAAATGCACATCTTCATTCCATGAGAGATGGTGTTGGAAAACGTAATAATATGATGCTGTTATTATGTAACGTCTATTCGTCTTCGTTGAAGCGGACCCCCCTCTCACGACACCATCATCGCTGCCGCTATTATACGATACGATAGACAGATACAGTACGAGCACAGAACACCCAGCAGATAACAATAGCCCTCGCCACCACGCTATTCAGGCAAATCATCTCATTTCCAACCGCCGGCATCACACCTACGGTGCGCTACGTTGTGTTATATTACATAAACATCCATCCATTGCCATTCCCTAATCCAAGCCCTCTTCATCCCATCCCCCAAACACATAACAAAAAGGTATAGGAAGAAGGAACACAAAGCTATATAATAGAATATAAAAAACACCTTTCCTATTCCATGTTTCCCATGACAAACAGACTACCAAAATATGTCCTCATTCCATCTCAACGAGAAAAAGAGGAAAAGAAAAGAGAATGAAAAAAAATGGTATTCCCTACCCACATAACAGCCCCCACCAGATAGGACATAATCATAACCTCATAGCTTAAGCATTAGAACTCCTCATACTCCCATCCGAGCTCAAACTCCCGGCACTCTCTTTCCTATACCCTTTCTTCCTAGAGCTTCTCGGAGCCCCCCCTCGCGGAACATGCACCATTCCAGTTTGCACATGCACCAAGCTAGTTTCGACCGGAACGAGGGCATTTGATGTTTGTGGGGCGGGGGGCAGAACTCCGTATGTACCTCCAGAACTGCTACCGGTTCTTTCCTGCGGCTGGCGTCCGACCACGTATGGGTGTGTATAGACTTTGGTTCCTTTAGCCATCCCCAACGCACTTTGAGTAACGCTCTCGTCCTCCGAGTCTGAGTCTGAGTCCGAAGACGATGAGGTATCCGAATCATCGCTATCATTGTCCTGATATTTGCGTCTAGCGGCATTCCTCGACGCTCCAGTCCCAGACTTTTTCAGTGCAGAAGGTGGGTGTCTAATAACGGTCTGTCCACGAGTCATATCCGGATAATTTCCCAAGTCTGAGTCTTCTGGCTTCCAACCTGCGGGGCGAGCAGGTTCCTGGTTGTCGATAAAGGTTCCCATCGTGGTGACAGATCGGGCGTCCGCTTCTCTCATTTGCCGCTTGACGCGGCGGGGGCGGTGGATCACAGCTACATCTCCATCTCCACCACGTAATCTCCCGAACGCATCCTGAGCTTGTGCCCACAGTCCTCCAACAACGGATTTAGCACCCCTCTTTTCGGCAGGTTCCTTGGCGCGGGGTCCGCGGATGACTTCGGACTTGGTGTACGTCGTGTCGAGCTCTCCAAGGACGACCGTGCGAGCCCCCATTGTGCTGCCACCGCCACGGCGAGTGGAACCATCTGAGAAAACCGTGATAGCGTCATCCGGGCGAGCAGTTGGTCGACGGAGCACAGAGGATTTGTAATCTTCCCAGTCGGAGTCCTTCCACATGAATCCGCCCTGACGAACAAATAGCCAGAGAACCATAAGCCCGATCGATGCCCCGAGCAGACAAAAGACGACGAGCACGCCAGCAGTCATAGATTTTGCTTTGACGTACGATGCTCGTGGTTCCAGATCCCGTCCTTCTAGTGCCGAAGTTGATGATTCCAGGGTTGTGAAAAAGCTGACAGCCCGCGAGAAGAGCTCATTGAAAAGTTCTGACGATGAAGGTTCCGAAGAACGGGGAATGTAGTCGGAACGCTTGTTAAGGATTGTAGATGGATCACCCAAGTCTCTGGGGTTAGGATAATTCCCCGGAGAAGGAGCAAAGATAGGAAACGGGCGAGGAGCCATGGCTAGCTACCGCCGTGCCAGTGCAACGTGGTGTATAGAAAACCGGGGAAAAATATGCAGCAGAAAATTCGAAGTTTATCAATAGGAATGAAGGAGGAATTCGTAAAATCGCAATGGATCAGAATCGGGGGTTGGAGAAATTGGGGGTGTGGTTAGTCTGTGTGAGAGAGAATGGTGGGTGGGAGAGGGAAAAAAACGAGGGGGTAATTCTACTGGATGGCTGGTAGGAGGCTGGGGATAGGTTTGTTGTTTTCGACCACTCGTCGCTACGGCAACCGGCATGTCTTGGCTCATCGACGTAGCAACGTCTTACTAGTCTCGGTAATTCGATTGGCAAGATTGATGAAGATCGACCAAAAGTGTCAACGGGGAAAAGCCACCTCATCTAGCGCCAATGATCGCCAGGATTAACAGGCGAAAGAATTTTGTGTCAAAAAATTCTTCCTCAATGCGCAATTTTGGATTCCATAAATATCAACCAATTGTCTGCCACACCAAGAAACTCCTCATTAAATTTTACAGCGGCAATCGCATATTCTCCACGATAGTCCGAAAGCTATCACCCGAGAGATCATCCCGCTTTACCGCCCTAGTTTTTCCTGCTCACTATATATCACTCGATCTGCACCTCTACCGACGGCGTGTTTTCTTTCCGGGCAACATCCCCACGAAAATAAAGCGGCCACAGCGGAAGCCGCGGGTAAATATTAGAGAGACAAGCAATAGACCTACCTACTAAAGAGTAAAGAAATATTTAGAGAACACATAGTTAACCCCCCCCCCCCAGAGAGAGCTCTAGTGGACCATATCCCGAATATCCTCTATCGGCATTCGCTACGCGCTTCAATATCTCCAGTTCAAGTATTGAAACGCTTCCTTGGTATCGCTCTGCTATAAGCATTTGCAGGGCAACGTATGTCCGGTGCCTCATATTTCGTCAGTGAAGATCCGGCGATACATGTGCCATCCATATCGGAATGTTATCCCTCCTAGACTTAAAACCGCCGACTGTCATTCGATTCCAAGTAATAGATACCACGAGAACCGGAATTATCAGATCTGGCGCTAGGACGTCCGGAATCCCTCTCTTGGATAAGCGGGGTGAAAATATTTGTATCTATTGTACTAACTGCAGTGATAGCGAAGTAACAATGATGAACACAATATATCTTGAAGACTTTAGATTAATCCAAGCTTGCGCGCTCTTTCTAACAAGCAGGCAGAAACTACCCCTATATACTTGGCAGATTCAAAAGTATTCGGAAATGGTCCGTGCATTTTCTGCCAAGATGTAAGGTCCAGCGAGCTCGGTGATTGCCTTTCCTCACCTATTTTCAACACCATTGAGAAGAAGACAAACGGCAATTGAGCAATATGGCACCTGCACGCAACACTCGAGGTAAGAGAGCTCAAATGAAAGCTTACTAGACTACTAACAAAGCTTCATGACCTGTAGGAAAAGAAGTAACACCACGCCGTCGAGCAGCAATAATCGCGTTCCGGAGTCTAGCAACCCCTATCACCTTTGAAAAAATTAAGCAAGCTACTGGTGTTCTGGTCTCCACTGCCAATGATATTTGGCTTCATGCAAGAGGAAATGCTCATGCAGCTCGACGTTGTTTCCTCTTATCAGATTCTTTCAATACATCCGTTCCTCCCCGTACCGCTGTTCCTTCTGGTACCTCAGTTTCTCCCGGTACCTTTGTTCCTCCCGGTATCTTTGTTCCTCCCGGTACTTCTGTTCCTCCCGGCACCTCTGTTCCTCCCAGCACTGCTGTTTCTCCCGGTGCCTTTGTTCCTCCCTGTACTTCTGTTCCTCCTAATGCCTCTGTTCCCCCCGGTATCTTGGTTCCTTCCGGTGCCTCTGTTTTGCCAAATACCTCTATTTCTCTCAATTCGCCTGTATTATTCCGGGATTTGATTACCAAATCAAATTTGGATGCAAATAGGCGTTTAGGAAGACCCACTGTGCTGAGCAAAGTTGATAAGGACAGATTGGTCACCTTTGTCAAAAGGGATTTCAACACTAGAAGGATGCAAATGATTAATATTCAACGAGAAGGTGGGTTCTCACATGTTAGTGTATCAACACTATTACGTGCCTTAAAGAAAAGAAAAATGGGTGCTTATCATGAAGAGTTTAAGCCTATTCTCAAAGCAGAAAATAAAAAAATCCGTCTTGTAAGAATTCTTTCTTCTCATTAGGAACTTTGTGATTTTGCATCCGGAGTCAAATCCTAGCAATACGGTTGGCCCAGAACTACATTTGCCTCGCATCCAGAGTCTTTTCGCAAAGTCTCTGTTATGATAATTTATTTACTAATATACAAATAATTAGGAATATTGTTCAGTGTGAGAATATTGGCTGCCCGCAGGCCAGTGGGCAAACTATGCTTTTACAGACGAGATGTCTATAGAAGTTGGTGCTGGGTTTGGAGTCAATCTGGTTTGGAGGGAGAAGGAAGAGCAATGGCATGAAGACTGTGTATGTACAAAAAAAAAAGGGTATAGCTATAATGTGCTGGGGAATGATTGGGTGGAATTGGAAAAGCCCATTTCATATTTAGGCAAAGGAAACGAAGAAGGAAAAGGCAGCAGCAACAAGGGGGGTAGGAGAATGGAATAAGGAAGCGGAGAGGAGAGAGAATGAGTTAAATACTCAGTGGAGAGGGACAGAGGAGTGGCAGATATTGAAGGAGGTAGAATTGGAGGCTTTACGGGTGGTGAGAAGCCTACGGGCAGAAGCGAAGGAGAGGGGAGAGAAATTTACGGTTCTGCTGTCCTGGTGGACAAAAAAATTCAAGATTGTTTATGCTCAACAGAAGGACGCCAAAGGAATTGACTCTTGGCGATATGTTACAGCACTCTGTCGGCCACTCCTGTTGTAACTGGTACGGGTACTAGGTTATGTTTTACTTGTTGTTTTAAGTATCGTTTGATACTTAGTTTGTTTTACTTGTTGTTTTAAGTATTGTTTGATACTTAGTTTGTTTTACTTGTTGTTTTAAGTATTGTTTGATACTTAGTTTGTTTTACTTGTTGTTTTAAGTATCATTTGATACTTAGTTTGTTTTATTTGTTGTTTTAAGTATCGTTTGATACTTAGCTTAGTTGATGTTCAACGAGCTGGAAAACATGTATTTAAACACCGAGCAAGTCTGGCTTTGGAAGAGTAGACTTCGACAGATAGTATTCAGAATATACTCGGTTGAACAGTTACTTCTTTATTGTGATCTTAAAGACTCTATC